>JADFUC010000057.1:5000-163612 GCA_019722365.1 Lithospermum erythrorhizon
AAAGTCAAGGGAATGGTCGGATAATTGGTTTATATAGATTCTTCTTGGGCGCGACCACAGGTAAAAATAACATTGCCAAAAATGAACAATGTAATATTTCCATTTCTTTATTAAAAAAGAAGTTTCTTTTGAAGCCAAAAGGAATTTTCCTTGATACCTAACATAATGCATGAATGGATCCTTGAACAACCACAGGTTTTTGAAAATCTTTAACACAAAGGGCTTCTACAAGACGCTCTATTTTTTCCATAGAAATTTATTCGTTCAAGAAAGATTCCATAGATGTTGATCGTAAATAGAAGATTGTTTGCGGAAAGAAAAAAATGGATTCGTATTCATATACATAAAGAATTATATAAGAAGAAAGAAGAATCTTTGATTTCTTTTGATGAAAAAGAAGAGCTAGTTTTCTTTAGGTTAATAAAAGGATTCCAATACTCGTGTAGAAAGAATCGTGATAAATGCAAAGAAGAGACATCTTTTACCCAAAAACGAAGAGTTTGAACCAAGATTTCCGGATGGACAGGATAGGGTATTAGTATATCTAACACACAATTTAAATGTGAAAGATTGTCCTCTAAAAAAGGAAATATGGAATGAATTGATCGTAAATTATGAGATTGTAATTTATTTTTCCTAGAAGATATTAGTCGTAGATAAAAAGGTATTTCGATGACTAAAAATGCAAATCCCTCAGATATTATTTGGTAAAAATACAAATTTTGTTGCGCCCAAAAATTTGATTTTTGTTAGAATCATTAACAGAAATAAAATGATTCTGTTGATACATTCAGTAATTAAACGTTTCACAATTAGTAAACTATATTTCTTGTCACAACCTGAATTTTCTAAAAAATAGATTGATTTAAATCATGATCGTGAGCAAGTGCATAGAAATACCTACGAGTATAAGTGGATATTGAAAATCAGATTTGTTGAAATCTATCTAGCTGTAAATATCTTTGAAGTTCCTCATTTAAATTCTATTTGAACCAAAATGAAGATTAGGAGGTTATGAAATGATACATAGTGCGATACAGTCAAAACAAGGTATTATCTAAATATAGATACCTCTCGAGACAGATAAACTTACCAACAGATTTTCCTCCTCTCTTTTTCTATTTCATTAGTCTATGTTCATTAGACTATGTTATGAGAATAACAAAACAAGATGGTTAAAAATCCTTTATTTTTTTTAACCTAACCGCTCTTTTGATTTTGGAAAAAACTTTCTTTATTAAAATACTGCTTCTCACATCAGATACTAATATATTTTTAACATCTAACTAGATGAAAGAAGATCCCCTTTTTTACGTCCCCATGTCGCCACACGGGGGACGTGGGGACGTAAAAAAGGAAAGAGAGGGATGGGGTTTCTCTCGCTTTTGGCATAGCGGGCCCCCAGTAGGAGGCTCGCACGGCGGGCTATTAGCTCAGTGGTAGAGCGCGCCCCTGATAATTGCGTCGTTGTGCCTGGACTGTGAGGGCTCTAGTTGTATAGTGGATAAATTTGTTTTGATTGATTAATAGGATGGAAATGTCAGTTTTAAAAACGACGACGTTTTGACCAAAGTTTTTTAAAAAATCAAATGAAACGAACCGTAAGAGTCGCAACCATGTCCTCTAACAATCATAGCAGAAAAATATTTCATGTGGTTTATGATAAGGATGGTCACATACTCACATGGAAAAAACACTAGAAATAACCATATGAACATGCAAATGACTGAATCCACAGGTATACATGTTAAAAGAATCTGGAACATGTGTGCCATATTGATGCACAGGAATCTTCCAACTTTATGTTTTAAGAGATAATAACCTGAATTTATTGACCAGTGCTCTGGTCGGATCTGATTTTATGAGTATATGACATTGTTTATACGGAGTGCTAACTTATTTGAAAAACTAATTTTATCCAAATAAGAATATATATAATGTTCACATTTTTGACATATGAGTGTTTGTATGCGTCTTTTGCTTAAAACTCGAAGTTATATGAATAAATTATTGATTAAAAAATAAGTTGTATATTCAGTTGAAAAAACCTCGAGTCATTTGACTAAAACGAATCCATCCATCTAGGTTTGTCATATGTGAAACAAGCATCAAATAAATTGCTCATTAATTTCATATATATACACAATTCATATACCAAGCTTATATCACAGTTGGTGTACACATTATATCATATGAACTAATTTACCTTTTAAGTATATTACAGAGACTTCAATACTGAAAGCAAGTTGTTGTGGAATGGGTCTGGAAATGTACTCAACAAGGTTCTTATAGACCCTACCTGCCAAGGCTGCTTGGGCAGAGAAACCTAAATCCAGGCAACCATATAGCAAGTCTTCCATTTTTCAGTTCTTTCACCTTCAATTCCCCGAAATCAACAGGGTCTCTTCGAAAAGATCTAATGGATCAAAGAGTACCCGCCGGTACTAATGTCTCCCTGGTAAGTAGATTCCCAGAGTTCTAGTGCCTCGATTCCACAGTATCTGTATATTCTGGACCAACCTGTATTAATCGGAATGATGAAAGTGATTGAGAACAATGCACAGGCAGCCAGAACAACTTACTACAACTCTGCTACATTATTACTCAACAGAGCTAGAACTTAGTAACTGGTGTACCATACCAGTGAAACCACCAAAGAGGAAGTTTGGCTAAACTTTTATTGAGCTTTTTCATTGGTTCATATCACATCAAACCTCTGTGTTCCATCTTTTATGCAAAAAAGGTCACCTTTGCTAACTACTAAAAGAAGCTAAGCCAAACACCCTATATGTCCTATCCAGTGCTGTTATCAGGTGTGAAAGTCATGAGTACAGTCATTCTTATGTTTTCAATATCCTTTGAACAACTACAAATGGGGAAACACGTCACTTGAAGCAGAAATGAGGATTCCTCCACGGAATCTGAATTTCAGGGAAAAACAATGCCCGCCTTCATCCTTAATAAATTCAGGTAACCTTTATAGTTTAACATGCCAAAAGGACCCATTGGTATGATATCGCTATCTACCTATAGCAGTTATATCTAAACTGTTGAACACTTGAGTTAAAAATGATTACAAGATGCTTCTAAGATCACAACTGAGAAAAATACTAAATTCAAAGTTGAAAGATGTTACAAGTGAAAAAAAATTTACCATTAGAAGAGCTTGACAGATGGCTATGACAATAACCCCCTGGCTTCCAGCCAGATGAAGTCCAGGAATACCAAGATAGTTTAGCGTGTCACCCTGGTAAAAGCTGAAGAATCATTGTGGTGAGAATTGGAACCTACTAGCAAACTTTTGGAGAGTAGACATTAGGAGGTGGTTAGGGGAGCCGTTCAAGCAAAATATGCTCTCATATGCCCAGCTGTGCGCTGTGATAATATCATTAACACAGAATATTCAGTTGTAAACTGAACAATAGTTTTAAATTGGCTAAATTGGCCGTTGCCGCCTAAACTACCTGTGGTAATTTCTATTAGGTCCTTGAGGTGTCACTTCTTGGCTTGGTTCCCCCCTAAAAATAATTTCTTGTCTTGGATACCTCCTATGCATTTTATCTTGTCTGGATTGTCTCCTAAAACTCATTTTTACATTGAAATATATAAAAATGTATTTAACATGAGGGCAAAAGAAGAAATTACACAATTATTACATTGTTGGGAAATACACTTAAAACCCCCAACCTAACCTTCCCCCCCAACGACCTGTCTTCCTAAGCCCCTACCCTACCTCTGCAACCCTCCCCAAACCATATTTGGGAACTCATATCCTTGATCTATGGATTCTGAAGTGCAGATACACAGATACATCATCTCATCAAAATTACATTGAAATTTAAGGAAAAATTTGCTTGTTTTTATGCAATACATATCCAGTAATTTATGATTTTCCTCCGATTTGGTTGCCTTAATTTACAATCTTTTAAACAAATCTTTAAAATCATCACGAACAAATTTGGCATAATGTTTGTCCAAACTCTAACAAAATCAAAACTGACCATACAACTTTGTTCTTGTCCTTCCATTCTTTAATTTTTCCAAATCATGTTTTTATTAATTCATATTTTCATTCTTTTATTTTCTGTGTAATGTTTTTCAATTTTTTATTTTATGTGGAAGTTCATTTATGACTTCTAAATTGTTCATATGCATTTCCTTAAAAGTTCAAGAGGCTCACAACCATCACATAGTGGCTTGTCTAGATTTGAAACAACAAATCATGTCTAAAACAAATCAATTGAGTCAAAATTCAAGCGACTTGAATTGTCCAAAAAATATTGCATACGTTTATTGAATTGCCCAAAACGAAAGCTTCTTCCTCCTCTTCTATCTTTTAAAAGCAACTTCAATTGCCTAGAAAAGTGTTGATTTATGTTTTTGGTGGTGGGGGAAACCATTTGAGTGTAGGGAGTGGGGCTATAGGGTGGGTGGGGTGGTAGGGGTATGATTGGTGGTTGGGGATGATGATGGGTGGTGTTGGAAAAGAAAAAGGCAAAACTGAAAATTATGTGATTTTTTAATCATTATAAAATACTCACATATGAAGTTATTTCAAAATATGCCCTAAGAATCTAATAATTGTGTAATTCTTTTTTTTTTTTGTCATCGTGTTGAATGAATTTTTATATATTTTAATGTAAAAAATACGCTTTAGGGGGCAATCCAGACAAGATAAAATGTATAGGGGACAGTTAGACAAGATAAAATGTACATAGGGCACCCAAGATAAGAATCAAATCTTACGCGATCAAGCAGGCAACCGCCAATTAGCTTCCCTTTGTAAATTCCATTATCATACTATTTTAAAAAACCTATTTATAGAGACAAAATAGGTCGTCCAAGTAAGAACGGAGGAAGTAATGGAAGGAAGACGATCTTCATCGAAGATGAGCTCATGCTCGGAGGAAGAAAAAAAGGTATGCTAAGATTAGCTTATTCCTCATTTAACTAAGCATGTTTCTCCAATGAAAAGTATCTCGCGGTTAGAGTGTTAGACTATCACCAGTCCTTCTTAGCTGATTACTTCTTTAAGGACTGGACTACGCCTCTTCAGCTGATCGGCATGCCGAATTACTTCATTATTAGGTTCACTTAGGGGCTGAGAGGGCTGATTCTTAGAGAACATCACCTGAATGGATCTAACTTGGCTTCTAACTTGGCTGCATAATCTTGGGAAACAGTAAATTTCCAAATTAATGTGAAAATTAGTGAAAATGTCAGCCTCTATAAAAAAAAGCCGTAAACAAGGGGAAGATTCCAATGAGGCAACAACTTTTCCTAAATGATTGGGGAATTGGAAAGTATTTACTATTAAGAATATTTCCAGCAAGAGACATGTGTAACAGGTCTAATAATAGAAAGTTAGAAACACTGACCTTAAGCTTTGAATAGCCCACCCGCCACCAGACAGGTTCAACAAAATGAAAAGCCCCTACTAGGTCTAGCACCTCTGGGACTAATGCACCTAACGCAGCAAGCATAGCCCACCGAGCATGCAATATTTCAAAGCTGTAAGATCACAACAAATAGAGTTATAGTGATTTAGATAACAATATCAACTTCAAAGCTTAAGTAGATAGTGGAAATTCTTTGGTTAGACTTTTTTTTTAGGTTTTCTAAAAAGCAGTAGGAGGACTTCTGCTCCATTGCTGAGCCGGGATAATGGATTGCACTTCGATCAAACCGATCGAATGCATTTCAATTTCTTTCTTGTTTAAAGTTCTGATGATTGAGAAAAAAAATATTTTGGAAATAATGTCAATTGTGGGCAATTTTTTGGAGAATTGTAATATCTTGTAGCTACAACTATAATAATAAGTGACCAATCAGACTCCTTTAAAGGATACATACTTTAAGTACTTGTTTAATACAGGATCCCTGCTTAGACTTGGTAATTATCAAAAACCATAGTCTGCAGGTAGTTCCCCCTCTTAGGTGTGTGTGTGGGATATTCATATGAAATTGGACCGAGCCAACGAGGGCGCTTTTCTCCATACCACATACTGTAATTAAAACATGGGACTCAAAATAAGTGATTTGCTTCCAGATGTTAAACAAAAGTCTGAATTGTATGAAATATTGCAATCATAATCAACATAAATCCACAGTGTTATAATCAAAATTCTTTTGTACAAATTACTATAGAATCTTCCATGCTTAATATAACATACATGCTACTTTACAAGCAAGGTACTTACTAGGACCAGCTTATCCACATACTTCAGTCTCCCAATTCATCAATTGGGAATTCCAGCATGACTCTTCCATATTACATATCATGATATTAGGCAGTGGAGTAATACAAGAAATAGATGAAAATTAATTCCTCCTTCAATGACATTATCGCCTAAAAAAGTCCATGACAATAAGTTCATTGTAGAAGAACCAATCCTCCCTTCAGTAATACATTCTGTTTAAATAACCAATCTGACATGAAATTAATTAGAATGAACTGAAATCCAAACACGCACTTTGGAGTAAATTCCAGCAAACCTTACTCATTTCCCAAAATGAAATGCCAATGTAATTGTAACTTAACCACACATACTATGATTGAATCATTTAATAGAACTTTTTAAGCAAAAAGTATTTACCATAATACTATCAAGTGGTGGAAACAATGTGACTCAGTAATCTCTCTTTCCTAGCCTTTTCGGCAAGCGCCTTGAAATCTTGAAGAGTTCTCGACTGCAAACTTCTTTTTCGTTCCAAACGACTCCTAAGAGACACTCTCCGAGTGACTATTAGCTATAGCTTTCACAGCTGTGAATGGAATAGCTGAGAACACCAATACCCCAGCAAGCTGCATACATAATCCCAAAGATTGTCCATATTGATTTCTAATGCCCAAATTAACAACCTTTGGGCAAATGAAAATTCCAAATTAACAATCTTTGACTCTTTACACTCAAAAATAGTACCTCTCCATCCCAAAATCTAAAAATTCAAGGACTTTGCCAAAAATGAAAACGTACCCAAATTAAGTTCTCAGTGAAATGGAGGGAATGATGTATAAAAAGGGTAATTTGAATTTACATTAAAATTGATGCAGTGAAAGTAAATGTACTTAGATTATGGGATGGACTATCTTTTTATATTTTTGACCAAATATTATACTAACATATACAAAAATATTTTGAGTTGAAAATAAAAAAGTCGACTAAAAAACTGGACAAGTAGATGGAGTTAGTATTATACATAATCTTGAGCAAAAAAACAAGAAGACAACTGAAAACGATACGATAATTGAAAGCAAGTATTTTTACCTCTTGCCATGAAGCTCTGAATCTGAAAATTGGGAAGTTTTAGTTTTTGCCTTTTTACTATCAAGAAAATGTGGGGAGGCTACTAAGCTTGCAGGATGATGGGAGATGGTGTCATGTGACCAAGGAAGATGGGCAGATCAAAGGATAGGTGCCTAGAGTTTCGATACTAAACCACAGGTGTGTCATGCAACCGATTTCTAAAATATTTATCATTTTTTATGTTTAATTTGAAATCATTCGAAATCGTATAAACTTATACTCCTTTGATTTTTTCTTCTAATTAACGTTTTTATTTTTCAAGCGTACTTTTTATTACACAACTCTTTAAATATACTATTAAAATTATAATTAAAATAATTTTAATGACAGATATTTTTTATAAAAAATCAATAGTATCAATTTTATAACATGTGTTTTCCTTCCTACATAAAGGCAACTAGGACACCTGTGCTACGAGTCACACTTTCCGACCACCGCGATCGTCAGGAAGTTCCGGAACAATACCTCTGTATCCTCCATAACTCATGACAATGAATCTCTCATAATGATCAAGTGCCAAATCACATCCGAATAATCTCCACAAATCTAACTGTAAATTATCGTGATCCCATGCTACCATCAAACATATTAAATAATTTAACACATCGCATCAATGTGCCCATAAAATATATATAAAATAGCTCAAAAACATCATATACAAATGTACCCATATCATTCACACTCCATTTCAATATATTACATTTCATAAAACCATTTCTATCTCGACCGATTTAGAAACATACATATAGTACTACCAAAACGTAGATTTTACCAAAAAAATACATTTTCCAAAATTAACATTTCCTTTCAAAACCGTTACAAAACATAATTTCATACTTTAATGTCCACGAGGCAATATCTCAACGACATCGGATCGCCTTTTGCGCGCATCGGCGCGCTGGTTCGATCTCTCTAGCAAGCAAAGAATTCACTGGTGCCGCCAATCCGTGTCGTGCCCCTCGTGTCATGGTTACCTTCGTTATGCTTGGCGTTGCGCGCGCTACTTTAATTGCCCGAAGTGACATATCTTTATAACCTCCCCTACATCAAGGCGAGCAACTAAATGCTACGCTTCTTCGTCGAAACAGACAACGTATAATTTCATATGAATATATTTGTAGATATGAGTAGCTGTCAGGTACAAATCCACTCACCTCGATTCGCAAATCTTACACTTCAAGATCCTTCAATCCACCCCACTGATCCTTATGCTTAAATTAACTCAATTATTCAAGTCTATAATTCAAACCTATAAAATTATCAACCAATAATATACCCATCAAACTTAGTCAACAACTTGAAAACCAACATAATCGATAAAATAATAAAAATCAAAGCTACCCTATCTCCAAAATTAATGGGAATGCACAAGTCTTCATGAAAAAAATTTAAACCAATGAATTACTCATTAGAAATAATCTCCCTTAGCTAAATTGTCCCCCATGAACTCAAATATACCTTTACCGTTTGCACACTATTTCCCCAAGCGACAATCCTCTACCTTCAAAAAATTCTACAAGGCCAAATCTAAAGCCACCCAAATCTATTAAATCCATTTGAAGCTCAAACTTCCTAAAAAACAAGTTCCCCAACTTGAACGAATTTTGTCCTTGAAATTTACTTTCTTTTTCCAAATTTCTGCACTCTTACATGCGACTTATCCTTATCCCACCATGCACCTCTATGATTCGAGCACATCATAACTCAAATATCATGTATACAGCCTAAAACCTCAAAACAACAATATTCACTAGACTCCAAATAAAAATAATCACTTAGTTAATTTCAAATTTCAAACTTTCTCAAAGATATTAAGACTCACAAGCTCGACAAGCCACAATACCCATTAAAAACGCCTTTCATCGAGAAATGATAGTCTTTAATACATATTAACAAATCCAAGAGAACGATAATACTTCTATACTATTATCATTTCAAGCGATTAGTGTTTCTAACATTCAATGTCTTTCAAATCAATTTATACCCTTGATAAGTAGATCAACTGACATGCATGCATGTCTTTCTTTCATAAAATTCATCATCCGGGTTTAAAAACAAAAGATACTTGATTAGCAATTCATATACGACTCAAGAAAAAACTCCACAAAACAACGCTGTCTTCCGTTATATCCATTATCGCCATTAATCAAGCAAGTTTGCTCTGGGCTTTAAACCCAACAACCATATACCTCAAAATATATCAGACGTCGCACTTCCATAAGTAAACTATTAACAAATCAAACCCAAAAATCATCATATATATTAGCTTACCATTCATAGAAGCTTAACTACAATCATATATCCTAAGAAAGTCGTATCAAATTCTAAATTCCACCAATTTTATTAACCTCAAGTTTCAACACTTCAAAATCTATGCACAAGCACTTCAATCATGCACTTTTATTAATCGCAAATCTCTAATTGTCACACAACTAGTACCGCCTAACTCACCAGCCAAAAAATCCAAATATAATATAATCCAAGAAATTATTCATCTAAACAACGCCACCATATTCTAGGCATTATCCAAAATAAAGACTAACTCCATAACTTTAAAGTAAAAACTTATAGACCTTAAACTAATTCATATTCTAAATGCAAATATATACCATTTTGTTCAAACCCTCAAATGCACTAAGCTGCTTTGTCCAACGCTTAAAGATATACCCATGCAACATTCTAATCAATCAATGTCTTCGACACATGCAACTCTTAACAAAAAACAAATTGTCTTAAAAAAGAATTCTATCTCACTCCCTATATATGAATATAAATACAAACTCTTTTCTCATGTAAAGATGTTCTTTTCATTCTCAATTACTATCTCCAACAATTTATTAGTTACAACCCAAAATTACCAAACCCTCAAGACAACGAGACTTCAAAATTCTTCCACCTTAATACATTCTAAAAATCTAAAGTCAGAGTTCTAAATAAGTCATATAATATCATTAATATTGATCACAATAACTCAAACTTACTATTATCACTAACAATCAATGCATTTTCTTAGCTCCATACTAAACCTTCTCGTGATTCACACATTGTATAGTATCTCAATAATTGCATATACATAAAAAATCTCGATATTACTTCCACATCCAAGAAAGAGAACTTATGTAAACCTTACTACTTTAAAATATATGATATCCCAATTATTCCAACTCATTGGGCGGTACAAATTCATCACAAATAATTCTAATCAAGTCGATGGCTTAAAATCCAATAAAATTCTTTAACCTCTAATGATCCACATACGATAAGTTAATCATTTGTCGTAGACCTCGCAATTATCGCCTCAAGAACATCGGACATTTTATCACATTCGAAACATGCCTCGCTAAACACTATGTCAAATCCAAATAGTCTTACTCAAGAGACCACAACATTTTATACAACTATCATCTCATAATCAAAACCCCTCGCTCAAGCTTACTGTGTTGGAATGTAATCCTAAAAAGAAAATTTCTTAACCATACCCGCCGCATGTAAGAACCTGTTAATAAAATCAATGGGCCCATGTTATATCAGAAACTTGGCTCCAAAATAATAATGTTCTTTATTCACGAGTCTTACATATAACATTCAATCCCAAGAGATCATAACCTAAGCCTCGATACCATAAAATGTAATGTACCAACCTAAAAAGTTCAAGCATACACCAAGATACTCCCAACGAGTACGTTAAGGTTTTACCTCAGATTTCAACCTCGTGAATGCACACATACTATACACAATACTAACTCTAATATGACAAAATAGAGCATCAACTAACAAATAGTAAAAAACCTTCCAATAATACATTACGCCCAAAATACCTGCCTATCCCGAAAAACATAATACTAAAAAATTGAGGCACATCCTCGTTAGCTATATAAATCTAAATCCTTAAGTATAACTCTGAATACACAATTATTCTAAAGTCACATAATCTACAAATAACATAACTCCAATAAACCAAAAGTAATTAACGGACAACTCGAACTAAAACCAGCAACAATCTCAATCAATCCAATACCGGTACTTACATCCGATCCTAATACGCTGAAGGCGAATGATTTGGGGCGTAGCTTATCAACAAATTATTAAGTAAATCATAACCTATCTGGGATTACTGCCACACATACATATACAATACTTTCAAACCATTTATACGATACATATATAATATACAAAGTTAAATAAAAATAAGTAAATCCAACTATTTAAAATACAAAGCTCACAAAACAAATCATCAAAACATATATTTAAAATCATGTTTGGGTTATGTGTAAACCTTCTGCAAAAACCTGTTTCTTTATTTGAACAACCCTACTTATCTCGAGAACACCATTTAAAGTTAATATAAACAAATGTAATAACGAGTAAAGTTTTCCTCCCTACCTATGGGCAACTAGATACCTCCCTAGAATTTGTGCTACGAGTCACACTTTCTCAAAGTAGCCAAAGAATCGGCCGTGAAGTTCTCGAACAACACCGGTATCCCCGATAACCCACGACAACGGGTCTCATAACGATCAAGCGTCAAATCACATCCGAATAATCTCCACAAACCATAATCAAAATATCAGATCTATATGCCCATCAAACATATATAAACAATTTAACACATCGCATCAACGCGTCTATATAAATGTAGCGTTATATATAAAATAGCTAAAAATATCACATCAACGTACTCCATATCATTCACAATCTACCCTCAATATATATTACATTTCAAGTAAACCATTTTCATGTTTGACCGATTTAAAAACATACACGCAGTACTAGTCAAAATGAGATTTTATACTCAAAAAGTACATTTTCCAAAAGTAACATTTCCTTTCAAACCGCTACAAAACCTAAATTTCGTAATGTCCTCGCCGCACACCCGGTCGGTGCGTTATTAGATACGGATCGACCACACAAACCACCACGCAGTCTCTTTCCAAAGACGCTTTGTCCTCACCACGCGCTCATCGGGAGTAGAAACGCCTGGGCTGGCCACCCATCCTAATTACTCCGTGTGTCGCTGAGACGCTTAACAAACGGAGTTCTTATAAAAGTGACGAAATAAAAAGCATTTATCTTGGTGGTAATGAAAGTAGTACCTCAATCAAATCATACTAAATATATCACACACACACACATTTTTGCGGTCGGGTATTACAACCTCCCCCACTTAAATTCTCTCAACGTCCTCGGCTGTTCTACAACACATCCGTGACCGTACCATCCGTCCCCGAGATTCTGTGAGGTGGCTCCTACGGCCTCAAGAGGTGTCCCGCACTTTGCGCCCGCAGATAGCACTTAGTCTCATAGTTTCGATGTTTTGCTCTAATATCTATAATGCCCGTCTCCTACGCACCGGGTCGGCACGCTATTAGATTCGATTTTGACCTCACAAACCACTACTCTAGCCTTTCCAAAGACGTTTGTCCTCACCACGTGCTCACCGAGAAATTTCCTCAAAGGGTCACCCATCTTAATCAATACCTCAGTCAAGCACATTTAACATCGAGTTCTTATAGGACGAGTTTCCGAAAAGTTAAGACGTGATCTCGCTGCATTTTCTAAGTTAGTTAATTCAATCAAATAATATCAAACATATCACACACATACACACACATATTTTTGTGGTCGGGTATTATTAAATTTCATAATGGATATATTTGTAGATACGAAAGAAATTGGGGATAGTGGTAACAACCACCACCTCGATTCGCAAATCTTACACGCCAAGATCCTTCGCTAATCCAATCTCAATTCGATCCCTCAAGATCTAAATAACAATAACGATACAACGGGTAAATATTCGCTCTTACAATCTAGTCTACTTAATACTTTCAAATCCTTGTACATCTCAACCCCAATATTCTTTATTATCCAAAAGTCCTATAACCTATAATCTAATCTTAAAATTGTAATCCACCATGTCATACCCTATAACTAATCATCAATACCTACAATTTTAACTCAACATAATCATTATTTCACACAAATCGAACCTTACTAACTTCAATTATTCAAGTCTATATAATTCAAACTCCATAAAATTATCAACTAATAATATACCCATGAAATTCATCTAATTTCACTAATCTAGTCAAAACTTAAAGCTAAATCACAAAATATAATCGGGATTAAAATTAAAAATCAAAAGCTTTCTACTCCTATCTCTCAAATTACCAATAAATGCACAAGTCTTCACAAGAGAGTAAGGGAGGGTCGTGGACTGCTGACAAAGGCGAAAGGAGGCCGATGTTGTGGGCATACGGGGTATACGGCTCGGGAAGCGGGGTTGAAACGGCTTTGGTTTGTGGTACGCGTTTCACATAAAGTGGAATCGGGGGGCTTTTTGGTTCTGCTGAGAGAAAATGGCCTGTGGGACGGGTTTAAGTAGATTGAATGTTTTATCCTTAAATGTTTCAAAATTATATTTGTACTCCCAAATTTTTATATTTTATTCTTAAGACCTCAATTTCTTTTCCATTATAATAAACTAGCTCAATAATAATATACTCTCAACTAAAATCCATGTCATGTCTACAATTTCAAAAAATTGATTGAATTAATTACTACAAATACGCATATACTAGATGATGAATACCCAATAGTATTTTAATTCCAGAACCTATGAAATTATCAATTAAGAAATAGAATTATTAATTAAAAAGTTAATTTAGAGATGGGGGATATATATATAAAATTATATGTTTTGCCTAATTTTTAGAGAGAAATCTACAATTTAGGAATTAATAATGCGAAAAGAAACAAAATTTATTCGAACTAATATATATGTTGTATATCGAGATAAGTCAAAACATAGGGACACACGTGTCAATCACAAGATATCAAAACAAGTGTATCGCGGATGAAACATATCAAGGACATGCTATATTTTGTATCAGAGTTGTGATATCTATCACGCCATGTCGCTGCAGTAACATCGAGCATGAGAAACAACATATCGCTACAATTATACGATATTTAAGGATACATAAATGTGTGCATCAAATGATATTGCCGATTTTTAGATCGCCTAGCCGCATAACATTTATATATATTATTTTACTACTTTATTTTATCTACTTAAACAACTTAATATATAAGATCAAAGAGTCTCGAAATAATTAGTTTTATTTATAAAATGGTTAAAACTTGAATTTTTGGTTTTTCGAAATCATTTCTATTTGTATCATTTTAATATTTAATTAAACTATTTCAAAGTTGATATAAAACGGGAAGAAAAATCGTTGATTGTAATTCATTTTGTTTTATAAAATATTTAAAATTTTAATTATGTTTTTGAAATAATTTATATTCTTATCTTAATTAGTTTTACTTATAAATGGTTTCATAAAAAATCAGCTTTTAAATATTTTATAAAAATAAAAATGTTTTAAATTATTGATTCATTTTCCCTGCACTGATACTCCTAGATACGTAGTCCATTTTCTATCAATTTTTGATAATTAAATTGAATATTAAAATAATACTAATACAAATAGAAATATTGTTCTAACTCTCTTGATTTTTTTCTACATTGTTTCAAGTTCTAATCATTTCTTCAAAATATTAGTTTTAAATAACAAGGCACCATAAGATATGTTGCTTCTCACATCGTTACATTATTACCTATACATGACTATTGTAAATTATGTGATATATATGTTCGATTGTTTAACAATTAACATATTAGGATTAACTCGAATCTATTATTGCACATAATTTAATTTATTCAAGTCCGCTTTCATAATCTATATATTAATATAGAATTCCGTAAACATATCGAGTCAATTAAGGTGTTCATTATTGAGTTATTAGGGAATCGCTTCATCAAGGTTTGGGTGATTTATTTAGGTGTTCATTATTGAGTCAATTTTTTATTATTTATAAATTAGCGGTTTAGTATTACAAATAACGAATACGTAAATTGTGAATTCAATATAATGTAGCTTATAGTGAATACTTCAAAGAAAGATTTAAGTAATAATCCTTCAACAAGAGTCAACCTCGGCACTTCCTAAGGAATCTCGTCGTATACCACCAAATTATTAAGCCATCAATATTATTAAGTCAACTTTGGAACAAAGATAAAAAGGAAAAAACTCTCCCTCCCCTTACATGTATAGCCTAATTAACACAAAGAAGAGAAAAATAATATTTTTCTTCCATATTAAATTTCTTAGTTAATTTTGGCTTTAACACTCATGGGAAGAGTTTGATCACTGCTGAAAAGGTGGACAATCTTAGAGACTTCTATATTGGATGCTGTGTTCATATACAATTCCGCCGCAAACTTTATCTCTAAGAACGTACATATTGGTAACATTTAATTATAGTTTATACTTTTATATCAAGTGATACTTTATCAATAATATTGAAAATAATACTATGAATGTGAATTTCAGATTACTTTCACAAGTTGTATAAATAAGAATTAGAGGTAAGAAAACAGTTATATACCGCTCTTCTCAATAAACTACAACGGAATTCACAGAGGAGGCTCTTTGGGCACCCAAAAGAGAATGCCTCTAAGACCTGCTCATACTAATCATCGATCAAACCTCCTATGCTTACTGTAGAGCATAAAAGACGAATCTAGGAAAGCGCATAAGGATGAAGAAAACCATCCTACTATTTTCACCGAGAGGGGCGTGGCAGAGAACTTTGATTTTAAGGCCTATATGTAGGAAATCGCAAATCCTTGAAAAAGTAGAAAGTCTTTATCCCCTTTCCTCCCTCCTCCTCAAGGCGCCACCCTGTGGCAAGATTCCTCAATTGGAATTTTTCCTAATATTTCTCATCATTACACTTTAACCCCTGACGTTATAAATCAGCATTATATTGATTCTGTTAGTTTTAAATTCTTAGGCCTCGATTGACAATAGCAATATATTAAATTATGTTAACCAACATCACATAATATATGATTATGCAGTGACCCTAATAAACCAATGCTACCTATAATCACAACTGTAGTAATCTTTAATATGTCCATTGTCAAACAATCAAACATAAGACCGAACTTAATCTTTAAACGAGTAAATCGGTCAGGATAATCAAATTGTTCAACGGACACATTTCAAAATATCTCAGGCTTCCAACACTCCCACTTGTCCTTTTTTGGATGATTGAAGTCATGTCTGCTCCATTTTCACAATCAATCTACGGTAAGATTTAATGTCATCAAACTCTCGCACTCAGAAGTTCTTGGTTATTCGAATTAATGCGATACCTACTACCGCCTGGATGGCCATCACAAATCACCTTTAATCCACCAAGACATTAGAAAACTAACGATATATCTGCTAAAATGCTAATCTCGGGAGATAATGTAAGGCGTTTGGGTTTTTTACGGATTAAAAATAACAACTATAAAAAGTCAGAACTGCACTTAAGAATATAAATAAAAACTAATAATATACGAAAGCGTGTACCTTTCGCCGTGATCATGCAGTCAGGAATATGTTTGAGGAGTGTAAAAACCGTAACGACTCATTAATTAACAAATTAAAATGTGGGATTTATTAAATTAATTAAATTTAAAATTTGGAAACCACTTTTATATTTTATGCACGGGCAATTGTATTGGAAATTTATCGTCGAGGTAAGCTGAATCAGAGGTATCGCTGAACTAAAAACGGTCGGCTCCTCATCCTCGCGAAAAAAGCTCGTTTTTCCCCCTCATCCTTTCCACACACTTAAACAAAGTTCTTTTGGTGGTGGTAAATAAAAAACAAAAAAGAAAAAAGAAAAACTTCATCTCCCTTCCCCTCAAGCACTGACCCCCTCCCCTTTCCCCTTGGATTTCTTTTCTCCGATTTCTCCATCTCGCAAGCTTTGGTCCTCAAATTCTTGGAGAGTTTCCCTCATCATCCTCTTCTCGATTCAAGGTAAAAAATGTCAAATTTTTGTGTATTTCTTTAGCCCCCGAATTTCAGTTGACTTCTTTTTGTGTTTTTCTTTTAATTTCTTTTATTGCTTCAAATTGATTCTTAGGCTTTAAATTAGTTGTTCTTGAGTTGAAATTCATGCCATTGATGAGAAATTTTAATGCTTGGGGTGGATGTTGACTTTCGGAATTTAAAGTTTGACTTCGGGTTTTTGAGGTTTAATATTGTATATAATTATTATCTAGCTTTAGATTATAGTATAAGCGTGAGATGATAATAATCGATTATAGGTGTCATTACAGAAGTTGGGTTGATTGAGTTGACTTCGGCTCGACTTTTTCAAAATGTTTTAAATCGATGTATGATGTTCTCGATCCTTATTATAGTTGTTTAGAGCTTTGAAATTGTAGTTTAAAGGTTGTTGGATTTTAATACCTATTAAATTAGTTTTATTAGTTTCAGCAGTAGTCGGTTTCGTGGATTAGAGGCTGGTTAGAAAATGGGTTTAATTAGTTGGAAAAGCACATCAGGGATTGATTAGAATTAAGTTTCAAGTTGTTAGTATCAAGGCGCGTAGGCCGAAAGTTGTGGATTTTGGGGTTGATGAAATTTTGTCGCTTAGTTTATCGCTGAGTTTAACTAGTAATATTTCACCTAAAGGCTAACGGGTACTAAAAGTTGCTAAAAGACAATTTATAACAAAATTAGTAGTAATCGTTTCGGTGTTTTGTTTAGACTCGAACGCTGGCGCTTCATTTATCGATTGATCGGCCAAGTTACAGCTGGCACAATGCAAAGTGAGATTATCACTGCTTGATAACATCGTCATTTACGCTTTGTGTGAAGTAACCGGAAAATAGATATGCGACTATATATTTGTGCTACTAACTTATCTGGCAGCGAAGCGCGTTTATTGTGCAATGTCGAAGTTGTATGATGGTCGTGTTAGATTAATTATGCAGTAGGTTCTATATGGAATTATTGTCTTGAGTATCTTATGGTCGTTTGTATTGAGATTGTTAAAAGTGATCTTTGCTTGGTTATTCTATCCGGTTTGTTATAGTTGTTGTAACGCCGGCCGAGTCGCCAGCTAGTAAGCTGTGTTTTCTCATGGTCAGGCGCGCGACCGGGTTGCCGGGTCATGTTTGGTTTCATATGTAGCTGGTCTCACCATATTAGGATGGGTACGCTTGAGTCGCATGTAGAGGTCGCTTGTGCGTACGATGTGCTCTGCGATATCAGATGGGCGATCGGCGGGCGAAATTGGCCAAAAAAGGATATGATATTTTGCCATGCAGTCAAGTGCTGCGCCTACCAGAAAAGGATACGATATTATGTTATGTTACGTGAGCGAGCTCAGCTGTAAAGGGCAAACGACATTATATATAAATGTTTATAAAAGTTATTATGTGCATTGCTCGCATCAGGTCGATACTGGGTGGATTTTCATCAAGGCCAAAAAATGCTTTATAATGTCATGGTCTTGCTTTCCTCGAGTTCTATACCGTTATCGCGGTTATAACCGCTTAAAATCGAGAACTTATGTGTTTTTCTTGCTTTATTATATGGCACGCTATCTCGGGGTATACTGCCGTAGGATAAACGAAGTCGAGTCCTTTAAAATGTGTATATGTCAATGATGGTTATTACTATCAGCGACGCTACGTATCACTTAATTTTATTCTTTTACCTTATATATATACATATACCTATCGCCACGCGCCTTTATCTCTTGTCACAGATTCTATCTCGGACGCGATAAGTTACCATCTCCTGTGATACGCTTCCACTAAGTTGTCGAGCGCTTACCCTTCCAACCTCCGTATCGACAGTGTCTCGCTAAGCGCTTTGAATTTTATTTCACTATTTTTGGATACCAAATTTCAGATTTTGTTTTGGTGGCTAAAAATGTATTAACTGCTTTAATGGAGTATCTGTTTTGAAATTATTATGAAGTAACATTTTGGATTTGGTTAATTTTACGCCAATGAATGGGTTAAACTCTATGTGGAAACAAGCTAGCCGAACTATTTTTTTACTTTTATCAAACTACTGCGCTCTAATCGATTTTCAAACAGTTATTTTCAATAACCATCAGATGCGACTCAGATATACATGTTGATAACGCATTCCAACTCGAGGCGCATTTAATTCGAGGCGGGTCGTTACAAGGGAGACTCCTCGAACAACTCAACGAGATTGTCTCTAGCATTCCACACCAACATATGAACGAACAATTTCTTGAGCTAGTGCATAACTCCTTTAAAATAATAAACTATAGATCTAGGTCAAAGAAAATCCAATGGGATTTTCCCACCTACTAGTCGAATTAACCGAAAAGTTAAGGAGATAGATTTTTACCTTTTGTTTTTCACAAAAGCCAAGAATGAATGAGCAAATATTTCCATGCAAAAGATGCACTATATATAGGGCTGGTGGAATGTTCTAGAATGTCTATCAATTACGGAGGTAGGAACATTCTAGAAGATTAGAGTTTCAGCGGCAACAATCTTCTTTCTCTCTTTTTCTCCCTTTAGTCGAACCAAAGTAAGCTCTTAATTCTCCACTTCTTATCCCTAAAAACAAGGCATCTCACGCGTTAAGAAGAAACATCTCGAACCCCAATCCCTTATTCAATTTAGTCTAATACGGGTATCTAACAATTGAATTTTGCCACAATATTCTCATACGTATATTTTAAACTCCCTGGCATTATAATTAAATTATAACATTTCATTTTTCAGGCGCGACCTCTGAGGGGATTGACAATAAATTTACGTTAAAACCAAACATCATATTAATATATAGATTATGAGCGGACTCTAGTAAGCCATCATAACCCCTAATGTCAATCGAGTTACCTAATATATTTAATTGTCCAACAATTAACATATATCTTAACTTATTATTATTATTATTATTAAATGTAATAACTTCATTGTAAAATCTTATTGTTCACCTGCATATATTTTATAACATTTTAACATCTCATATTTCCAACAAGAGCATGTCTTTACATACTACAATCAGAGTATACCCAAACGCATTATCGTTATAGTCTTCCTACAAGTGTCTCAAGATTTAGTTGAAAACCTCACGATAGAACTATAATAAGAACTAAATGAGTTTTTCGAAATAAACTTTGACATTTAAACGTGTTATATTAGTAAATAAAAGCAGACTTGTTGTTCAAGGGTATAACCAAATCGAAAGGGTAGATTTTGATGAAACATTCGCTCCTGTTGCTAGATTAGAATCCATTAGAATAATATTAGCTTTTGCTAGTTATACGGCCATCGCTGGGTTGGCTAATTTTTCTTTCGACTCAAGTGCTATTGTCAAATGCTATAAGTCACATGTGCTCGATAACCGATTGACGACAAACATTGAAGTTAGCCTAGAGACTTCAAGGGTTTTACGTGTGGGCTTTTAGGGCTTGCATGTTAGGTGCCGATCACATACGGTTCGCTATGGATGATGACCAGAATGTATATCCGCTATTGATTGAAGATACAAAAGCTTTTTAAGAGATAATCATTGCCAATCAATTATCTCTTAAAATAGGAAAGGATCCGTGTTGATTGAGAAGACCGTGTGAACGCCTACTCAAGTATTTTGCCAATTCACGTCTACTATAAATGTGAGACCTTCAAGACTCCAAGCCTCGTGTGTTTTATTGCGCAGTGTGTAAAAAGTTAGAAGAAAAACTCAGACGCTTTTTCTCTTCTCTTGTTATTAGGGTTTGTACAGTAAACTATAAACCTAATAGTGTAGATTAAGTGCTCCAACACACGAAACATTAGTCGATTTCAAGGCTAGAATTAAAAACTCAAGTAGAAATGATAAATGTGGAATAGAGCGGGGATCTCGTTATCGTGAATAGCCTATATAATAAAGTCCGATTAGAACTATGGGTATAGGAGGTTTGTTAGGCATTGAATGGGGGTCATTCATGTAAGACACTCAAGTTGTAATGCTCTTTTACTATTATGTTCCTTCCATCGGCTTGCCCAGACAGAAAAGGCAAGTCGCGACGCGAACTGGTTAAAATTTTTGTGTGTTTCTAAGCATTTTGCATTGTATTTCCCCGCTTGTGTTTGAGCTCTTTAGTGTGGGGCGGTGTTGGATTTGTTACTCCTTCTACTTGGGCATCTGCATTTACGTAAAAAGGTTACTCTCGCAATTTCATTTGGTATCGAAATGGGCATCCTAACATATGCGCGAGACAAGAGTAAATCCACGAATGGTACGAAAGTTAAGGCCGATTTTATTACAAGACCTCAAGTATCGAGGGCAGCTTGACCCTATGCAACACTCGACCCCATCCAAAGACTCTCGAGGGAAGCCATGGCAATTATGAAGTTCTCTGCTTTCTACTACGGCAGGATACTTATGGAAGTATATAACAACCGAGTGAAGTGTTTAAGCATAAGCAGCGTTTATGGATCGGAATGATTTGGTAGGAAAGTATAGAAAGAGAGAAAAGGTGATAATTGATTTGAGAAATAAAGCTCTTTTACTTTAGAGGAAGACTGTAGAACAACAAAAAGTGAAAATCAAAAGGTCGAATCAAGAACTGAAAAGGATTTAATGCAGAACCTAAGAATAACGAATGTCGGATCGAAGCCTTTTGATGAAATCCTACGGGCCAAGTTGAACACTGTGGACGACGATATTGGCTACGGATACCAAGAGAAAGGTACTCAAACAAAAAGCATAAAGGCTACTCAGGTCAGCGATAGATCACAAAAATATTAGTCTACCTCAACATGATGTAAGAATCTCAAGCAGAGGATATATGTTAGACAAATGTAGTCATCGTGGAAATTGGCCTCTACTGAGAAAAGGAAGACACGAAATGGCTTTTGCTTATATTGTGGCAAGAAAGCGTCATATCGTACTATTTTAAATTGTATGGCAAAAGAAAAAAGAAAGAAATGGTACCAACCCACATGAGACTGACGGAGAAACGGTTGTCTGTGGCTAAGCTAACCTAAGCGCGATGAAACCACGAGTGATTGGTTCCTTGTTATGGTTGTTCAACACACGACAGAAATCCAAGTGCCTTAGCATATGTATCGACATACGAAGTGAAAGAAACATGACATTTGCATGTACGGACGCAAATGTCAAATAATCAAAAAAGGAATAATTTAATGAAGGTTTCAAAAACTTGTAGATGTCCCGTTAAGAAAAGAACTCACTACCAATCTCATCAAGGAGCCCAATTCGCGTGATAAACGGATGGGCAAATAAGTTTTTAACAAGAATGGATATATAAAGTGTCAAACAAGACATGTCAGTCAGACAGAGAGAAGATATCCGGTTTAAAAACTATTATAAGTGTACCAGTAAAAGCATGGCTAAAGAATCGGGTAAATCTTCAAGGATCAAATCAAGTAAGATCCAGGAATTGTCAGCATTCGCCTACTGCTATAACAGTATATTACCCTACGTAAGAAAGCGAAATACTCTAAGTTGTCTTCCTCCAAAATGATAACTCCCTTTAGAAGCTTAAAAATACCGAATTTTGGGGAAAATCTTTGTTTGTTTCCACCGAACTCGGGAAGAGATTCTGCAATTGCCTATTCCCTCGGTTGTCAGTATCTTGCTCATGTTCAACTATTCAAGATATGAACCTCAAGAATCATACTATAACGAAAGAAGCGTGTTACACCAAAAGCCGTTAGCACAAGGAGGCACAAAAAAATTTAAAAAATGTTCACAGGGAGAAACTCCTCGTAAAAAAAGAATCACGACAATAGAAAAATGTTCATGGTTCAAAAAGACACGGGCGAAATATGTACGCCGAGACTAAAAAAATCTGAAAGTTGTGGTCAAGCTTTTCACCAAAGATGATGCAGACTGATGGAATTCAATCAGATATGGAATCATCATTGAGTGAGAGTATTACGCGATCATGATCAGATATGGAAGAAAAAGACCTCGAAGAAAACAACAAATGTTCAAGCGGGTTGACCGAAAAGTCAAGCATGCATCTGGTGACGTGTAAACTGGGAGCGCTTTAAAGTTAAATGGGCGGTGCCATGTATACAAGCATTTATAAACGGGAAATGTGTCATTATTCCTTGGTCGATGAGTAAAGAAAAATATATCGCGTTAATACTTGAATGGCCTGTAAGACGTAACAGCGTGTCTATAATGCTGCTGAGATTAACTACGGTGCCGCTAGTAATGTGAGCAAGAGTCCTAGTATAAGAAATACGAGCGTATAAAGGAAGATAGAGCAAATACGGTAATCAATACTGCCGAGACAATCAAAGCTTTAAGTGCTCAACGCTTGAGTCCTCGAGATCGCCTTTTAGGACTATGCACCTCGACCTAAATGAAGCCGCTAATTCGTGTCCTTTGACGTGTTTTATGGAAAATGGAAAGTGAGCAAAGAAAAGATACGTAGGTTGAAAGATTAAGATGGTCTTTATGATGAATCTAGTTTGCAATCCGAGGAGACCGAATTCGAGCATACAAGGACATACATCAAGAATAAGTGTTACAAAGATTGATATTCGACGGCAGTGTTCGAAATGTATGTGATGATTCCGCTGCAAAATCCAGCTTCGTATACATTGAAGAAGTCTCGAAGCTTGATTTGATTTGCTCTCGTAAAATCATCCAAAGTGGGGAGTTTTGTTAATGTTAAAAGTTGGCTAAGCATTTTCTTTGACCAAGTGCTATCGCCAAATGCCAGGGCCTGCCACGCTGCCCGCCACCGATCGACGCACAAACATCAACCGGGCCTGACTTCAAGGGTTTTACGCAGTTTTAGCTTTCATGTTGTAGGCCATCAAGACAATTTAAGCCGCCAAGAAGGGACGCGAGCGACTGTGGAATGTAAGATCCAAAGGCTGATTGAAGATATTACGGTTTTTAAGCATAGTCATCAAGCAATCAATTATCTCTTTAAAAATAAAGAAAGTGATCCGTGTTGATCGAGAAGACCGTGAACGCTTACTCAATTATTATTTGCCAATTCATGTCTACTATAAATAGAGCTTTTAAACACCTAAGCTCGTGTGTTTTATCACATAGAGTCAGCTGTGTTATAAAAACCGTACGCTCTTCTCTCTAGCGTTATTAGGTCATTTGCAGAGGTGAACTATAAACCTCATAGTGTAGATTGTGTTCCAACGCATCTTTAAATATTAGTCATATTTGTGCTAGACCAAAAATTGTGTAGTGATAGTGTGAAAGCGAGCTGGGATCTCAAGTTGCTAAGAGCCCGTAATAGGTCCGAATAGAACCATGTAAAGTGTGTGATGTTTCATAGTATCGAATTGGTTATTCATGTAAGACACCAAGTTGTAAATTTCTTGACTATTTTAGTTCCTTCCATCAAGCCAAGGTTGCCCCCTGCATATAAAGCAAATTTTTGCACGCCAAATCGGGTTAACATTTTTGTGTGCTTTTACATTTATGCATTTTATTTTCTGCTTCAGGTTTCGAGCCGATTAAATAGAAGCGTGTCGATTTGTTACCTCTTCTTCTTAGCATCCGTACGCACGTGCTGCTGTTACCTCGTAATTTCACATATGGATTTCAAGGAACATCAAATGGATGTTAATAGTGCTTTTCTAAACGGTTTTTTCAAGAAGAAATTTTTAACAACCCCCGGGTTTTGAAAGATACAAAATATTACTAATCATTTTGAATTGGTTAAAACTCCTTTACGATTAAAAAACAACTCCTAGAGTTTTATGAAAGTTTAAGCAAATATTTAACGTCGTTTGCCTGCAAAAAAAGCTCGACTCTACACTTTTCCTCAAACCAATGGCAAACTTATCATAGTAGTTGAAATCTATGCCAAGATATTATTTTCGGGTTCCACTAATGAGATTTGTTCCTCATGAGGAATTCTCTAAAATGATGATTGATGAGTTCGAGATGAGCATGATGAGTGAGCTAAATTCTTTTCTCTCGGACTACGAGTAAACAAACGGAAGATCGAATATTTATATCACAGAAAGCAAATTCACAAATGATCTTAACACGTAAGAAGCTCGATACTTAATCGATTTAAAAAGTAATAAACACACTGGTTTATAACGGGCGGCATAAAGTTAGCTAAGGATGAACAAGGTAAAAGAGCGTAACGAGACAGCATGAGGTATTATAGGTAGCCTTCTTTATCTTACAATATCTAGACCGACATTATGTTTGCTATTTGTTTATCTCGTCGCTTTCAATCTTGTCCAATGAATCTCATCTAAAAGTTGTTAAACGTATTCTTAGACAGGCCAAGGGAATCAGATTTTGGTACGTGGTATCCTAAGAATAAGAATTTCAATCTCATAGGATATTCCGATGCCGGTATCAAGGGTTGTACTTTAAATAGAAAGAGCACTAAATGAATATGTCATTTTCTAGATATCGCTTCTAACCTCTTTGCCGAGTGCAAGGCTAAAATAGTGTAGATTAATCAACCGGGTCAGTTCTAAATAACACAAGTTAAGTCATATGAACAGACGCCGATGACTTTGGAGTTAAGGATCATATCCATATTCTTGTGATAACACTACCGCCATTAATATTAAGCGTTAATCCACCAACACCCACTTTTGATTCAAACACATATAAATATGCTATCATTTTATTTAGATCATGTTCAATAAGTGTAACATTAATCTAGAATTGGTAGGCACAAATGACCGCCTAGCTTAACATTTCTACTCAAGCCCTTAGTCGAGACCAAATTTTAATAAAATTCGAAAGTAACTCGGTGACGCCGATCTCGCTTAGCATTTGAGTAATTTCCCTACGTGTTATTATTGCATTTTCTCTTGCATGCTATGTGGTACGTGTTTTATATATGTCTCTGGTCCTCTCTAAACTTTTGGGGAAAAAACAAATTTATGGACAAAATCAAGGTTACATAATAATGTATTTAGGAGTCGGGCGGTTTTTCGAATCTGTAGCAGCTAATGATGAAAATTTCCTTTTTCAAGAGATCGGGAGATGATTGCACTGTGGTTAAATTCTAATGACATTTTAAAAACTTGGAGTTTTGTGCATTTTGTTGAAAATTACGAGGTCATCGGAGTTCGACCGGGAATTCAATAAGAGATATGATAGCATCACCAAATGGCATATCATGGAGATATGTCGGGACGATCGGGAGATGGCTGTCCCGATCTTCGCTTGGGCACAAATTTCTGAGGGGATCGTGAATACGCACTCAAGTCATTAATCATCCTAACCTCCACAAAATGTTAAAAAACGCCACTTACATTCAATCTAAGTGCTTCATACCCCGAAAGCGACGAAACCAAACAACTCTAAGAGGCGGACGCACTCCAGATAAAATGGTTATCGAATGCAAGACTCTTCATTGTAATCGAAGCTAAATCTATCACTGCCTCGAATCACTCCTGACCTAAGGGGCGGAAGCACACTTCCCTTAAAAGTAAGTCCGTTGTTCATGATCGACAGCGATTTTGTTTAACCGTCATGTCAATTCTAGATTTCTTTGAAACGGTGAGCAGGTAAAATTGAAGTATGAGTGGTCATGTTTGTAAGACGCTAGAAATAGAGTCTTTGAATATACCAGCCAAAAATTTCTTCGAGGATTTTCGCTTTGGCTTAATGCAGGGTTCTTATGATTATGATGTTACATCTTCGCCAACCTAAATGTCCATCGTCAATAACAGATATACAACTAAACGAGTAAATCGTCAACGAGAAACCCATTAGCGCCACCATAACCTACTGCCTACTAGATTGTATATAATGTGTTAAAAAATTTCATAAATGCCATAAATTGAAATTATGTGTTAAAAATTACATACAGTTAATTTTTAACTCTATTTATGTTAATATGTCAATTAACTAATTAAATATGATCAATAGCTATGGTGTTCTCGGCTAAGCTTATTTTTTTACTTATATTTAATTTTATTTATAAGTTGCAATATAACTTATTAAAGTAGGTCACTTCTATAGTTGTTGTCAAATTTATTTTGACTGCTCTTTACTAACATAACTTATAACGATTTAATGCCGGGATAATAATAACTTTATGTTTTGATGTTTTTCAGAAATCTAATTTATGCTTATATTCTATGATTTATAAGATTTTTTTATCTTTATGATATAAGTAAATTAGTAATTTAATATTTAAAATAATTATAAATAAAATTTATATATTTTATGACTAAAATATAATATTTATGATATCAATAATAGTATAAAATATAACATTTATAACATTTAAGATCGATTATTAAATAAGAGTAATCAAGTAATTTATTAGGTCAAACTAGCAAAATAAGTTAGTAAAATACAGGAAAAAAGTTAGAATTTGAACTTTTTGAAACAACTTATAAGTTAGCGACGAAAATGCTTGCCAAACACTTTCATTTTGTCAAAATCATCTTATAAGTTGATTTCGAGAAACAATAAGCTTAGCTAAACACTCTCTTTAATCTATTTCGAAAAGAAATTATGCAGAGTACTTAATTTTCAAATAATTTTTCTCGATTTTATAGATTTTTTTAAATTCAATTTTAATCGCAGTTATTCTCAAAACGAGCTCTAAAATCAATTCAAAACAATGATACTTCATCCTTAAATGATAGCTCATTTTGCCTAATTTGGAAATTCCTTTTTTGTTTACCATTTACTATATTCAAAATTTGAATTTTATTGAAATACCAAATATACCCTTAGACTTCATTTTCCTAATGAAATCGCCTGGCCACTTTCCATTCACGTTTAGACATCAAACATAAAAGTCTGGGCGGGCCTCGCCGCCATTTAAAAGTTTAGTAAGTGGTAAAACACAGAATTTTAATAATTAGTACCCTATTATAAAAAGTAAGGAAAGTTAAATGACTCTATCTTTTAAAAAGATTTAAAGCGAGTATTAAATAACTATAATCGGCCCACAACGACCGGGAGCCTACATTTAAAACGCGCATCCGTCGCCCATGCATGCTCGAGACTAAAGCGAAACCCTCAGCCTTCACGCATTAGGTCGAGTAAACCCAAACCAATTCTAATCAAATAAGTATCCACCCAACTCGCATACGGACTGAATGAACGACGCTGACACGACGCACGCGACGCCACCTATTGGCTACTTCGGGTGATCTCAAGATGCCATGCGGGCTCGCCATCGCCAAAGTACATCATCTACCACGCTAAAGGACACGCTCTTACCACGCTAATAGCCGACGCATGTCGACACGTCAACACCGACTGGTTTCACCGAAATGGGATCGCCTAACGAAGGGACTCGGGTTAATTTGACTTGACCTGCCTTGGCTCAAGCGGCCTGGAAGCTTGACCTGATTTATAGATCTCTAATCTGGTTTGACCAAACCAATTGACCTGACATCATGTTGATGTCACCGATCAAGTGGGCCAGCTCGGTTTGGACTTGGGCCGGAGCGGGTTGGGGCCTTTTAGGGCCAGCTCATTTGTTGGTTGCTTATTAGGCTCTTATTTTGGGCGAAATCAATCAAAATAGTTATGGAGTTGCTTTAAAAGTTCATTTTTGCTCAAATTGATGAGCCTTCATAAGATACCAACTTAGACAACCCCCTTTTCCAACAACCCAAATCCACCAAGAAACCATATCTCTCTCAATGTCTTATTTCTGCAATTTTTTACCAAATTTAACTCAATCAAAAGTTGATAACCACTTTCTGCTTGAGCTAACAAAGACAAAAGTAATTAAAAGAGGAGGAAAGAAAATCCTTTGCTATGAATGATAATCAGAGGCCTGGAATTTATTTGTACCAAAAAATTATAGAGATTCACGAGTTGAGAAGACCAAACCCATGAACTCTTTCATTTCACAAGGTTGTTTTTTGGTTCAATAATATGGTAAAATTGCCAACTTATTATTGAGACTAGTATCTTGGACCAAAAAATGACAAATCTCTGATGTTAGCAGGAGAGTATGGGTGGTTGACATTTTTGGATGGGGGTGTCGATTTAGCTCTGTTTTTGATGAAGTCTTTTCATTTGATTTTAGATAAATTTATTGAAACAAATTGGAGTATTTTGCCAAACATGTTTTTATACACAAAATAAAAATACTCCATATATGTTATTTTTAGTTTTGTAAATGGAAAACGAAAACTAAAAATAAGCTGTGATTTCCAAACAGTTGTTTTATTTTTGTTGGAGTAAAAAGATGATCCACAAGAAAAAATCAAACGTAAGTACACACAGGAGCACTCTTGGTGACATCAGAACAGAACCATAGAAACATAAATCATTGAGTTGTCATGTTAAACAATGTACAGATGGTCGTTCTCTCTTAATGCGCCCAAATCTTCAACGCGAGAGCTATCAGCCATCATGATTATTTTGCTTCCTCTTGCCCCAAATTTCTTTTCTGCATTTAATGCAAAGTACATGGGGCATTAGTTCAATAAAAATACTTTCATCGTTTTAACAGCCCAAGCTTTTCAACCTCTTTCAAATACAGGTTGATTTTAATTCGAACTTCTTTGAACGTTTCGACAATCGAACTCCACTATAACTGACAACATAAAAGCAAAACGTATATTTTAAATTTATTACATAAAATCATTTAATAAGTACATAAATCGGACAATATTTAATACATTAATCAATTTTAATTAATTAATAATCAATTCAAAATATCATCTCTTCACCCCTACACCCCACCATTCGAATTCAAATCCATTGATATTCGTATTTAAATAGTGAAAATGGAAAATATGAAAGTGAAAAGACACGGTGTACCAACGCAGAAGGGAAGGAGGAGACGGTAATCATTCATTCTTACAAATAACATAGATTTTGATCCCTCGTCTAAAGAAGAATGGATGAATTTGGTGTATTGGTGGAAATCATAGAGTTCAAATCACAATCCAGCTCGACTCCATTATCGAAGCTCAAGTCACAACCAAACAAACCCAATTACCTACAAACATCATCAACGACGCAATCCTCCCTGCAAACCCAATCATCTGAGCCGTTGATGTTAAGTGGATTTGGAGGCATTTCCATCATCACAATCCAACCCAAGACGATATTTTTTCCTCACTTCGAATGGTTCTGTGAGCCAGAAGGCCAAGACGACGTTTTTATTCAATATTAATTAATTAAACTCCGACAATGTGACAAATATCGATTTAATTAAAAGATTCGTTATTTAAAAACGACGACGTAGAATATATTTGGTAAAATATCCTGCTTTCATGCTATTGCGAGCCAAGCTACGTTATGCTTTCCAAAAGCTTGCGTATCAAAATCCTCAAGGCGATTTATTCGAAGTTCATTTAACGTAGCTCAAAGCTTTTAAATGAAATTCTAAATAAAAATTATATCCAAGTAAATTTGAGGCCTGGTTTAAATTTTAAAATAATGTTTCTTGTTTTGGGGCAACAAAATGTAATCTCTGAGTCGCGGTATTACAAAAAATGTTCATGCTACTCAACTTCATGCTTTACTTTGATTAATTACGGAGTATTCCAGTAATTTTAACACTTGCAAAGTATTATCATATTATTTTATGACCTTCTCAAATTATCTACGGAGTATTTGGTAATTGTTTAGCAAATATTGTTATTGAATGCCCACCTGCTAAATCCAGGAGATTTTCTATTGAGTCTGGGAGATGGATAAGTTTCCCCCCATCTTTTCCTTGTTTATCATCTGGGTGGTGACCATGAATAATAACTCTCGTACGGCTTGCATATACTATTCCTGCAAAATGGTAGTAAGTCGATGTTATTTATAGCGCGCGGTGTCACATTTGATGATGCCTTAATCAAAACTAAACGTTTCTAAAAAGTTCTGGTATTGGCTCTTCCTTTTGGCTACCAAAATAAAATGAACTTTGTGCTTATTACTTGATTCTTCTCCTTGACCGTCATGATTCGCCGTCTGCTTAACCTGCACTGGCTGCAGAAAATGTCAGGAACCACTACTACAAAAACACATTTAAAAGGCGCTTACTTAGACAACACAAATTCGGTACTCACCTCATGATCCAAGTCACCAAGTACTTCTGTCACGAGTGGCATTTCATCTAGCTCCTCTTTCTTCAAGCTCCTCAAGTGCTGAACATTAGGAATTGTGGAAATGATCTTAAGACTTGTCCAACTTATACAAAAGTATACAGTCCCATGACTGATTACAACTATTTTCATCAGGTGATTTTCTTTTCCTTTGGCACATTTGACATATTATGTGCAACATGCATGCGCTGGATGCTATTGATCTATATTATGTAAGTAAATGTTTTGCATAAATGTTGACACACATAGACATGTTTATGCTTATAAATCAAAGCTGAAGCCTAGAATTCCAAGTTCCAACCTTCAAGAAGTTGGAGCGAATTATCTTTCCGTCTGAATTATTTTGTTGCACCAGTTGCTTGAAATGATGATGACCAATCTTGATTACCTGGGAAAGCCTCTTACTTCTCACTGTGAAGGGCTGGGGAATATTGAAGATCACTGCGATTTCTCCAAACATGTGAGGAGATCCTAATTTTGAGATGAACTGCTGACCAACACCAAGATTAATACTTTAGATGTTATTTACTCAATACAAGTTACATACTACGATGTTTTCATGCTATATAAGTGTTCACTGCAAGAACTTATTTGAGTGCATATATTGTGGACTAATATATAATGCGGCATCTATCAACATTGTGGATGGAATTTCATTGGCATTTCAAGTACTCCATATGTTCTTTCAATGGTGATACTGAATCTTTTGATTTTTGTCTAACTATATACGGAGTACTAAGAGTTGTGCCTTGCTGAGTTTAAGTGTCATCCTTTTAGGTAGACTTGTTTAAACATTGCGGAAACAAATGGGCTGAAATGATGGATTGATTAAGATTACACAATATAAGAATAACAACATACCTGTTCAGTTCCATTTTTATATACTATCACATCCTGCAATTTGTTATTGTAAGATAATGGTCATATCCATAATACTGTCCATATAACTAATAAATAAGTGAGGTAATGAGGATGGCATACCGCAGCTCCTGATACTAAAATATAGAAATCTGTGGGTATTTCGTTTTGAATAACAATATCAACTTTAGGGGGAAAATATTCTGCTTTCATTTCTGAAACCTGTGAGGCACACAATGCGTGTTAGTGAATAACGAGTTTCCATATGCCAATTCAAATGATTTGGTAATGTTAAGGTATGTATCCCCTCTAATAGATTAAAACTGTTTTATTCACATGTTTTGTTCAATTTGTGCAAATTATGATTAAATTTGGCTAGAATTCTCTACTTAATTTCTATAAAACGACCTATTGGTTATGTGATCCTATTCATCGGGAAAGGAAGAACTTATTACCAGCTGTACAATGAAGTCATCGGATGTGTTTTCGAAAAGGTAGGTATCCGCAACAGTTCTACGGAATAGATGCTGGTGGATGCCAGATCTTATTGCTTTTGGCAAGTCTTCTAGTACCTGTTCTTGCTTTAGCTCTGCTGTTTTGAACTTCAGTGTCATGTGTGCTAGCATTTGCTCCTTCAAAGATTCTGGAAGTACATTCTTGCTTGCGTATCTGAGAATGTCATTGATTGTACTCCTCTGTTAATGAAAGAAAGTATAGAATTTAACTTAATGGAAAAATCTAAATAGTGCACATGCCAATAAAGGTTATTGACATAGGTGTTGCCGTGTGGGGAAATATTTACCATTTCAAAGGTCCGAATAGCACTATGGACTATAAGATTCGTCATGTTTCCAATAATATACGCAGTTAGACCAATGTTGAAAAGCATGTAAAATATAGTAAAAATCTTTTCGCCTGTATTTTGTGCATGCAGATCCCCATAGCCAACTGTGGTAAGGGTAACGATGGACCAATACATTGAATACGTGTACAGAAGCCAGATGCTTCTATCCTTAAATTCTGGGAGTTGAGATCCAATCCATGTATCGTCTGAAGCTTTATAATGTATTGCTAGCCAGAAGTAGAAACAACCTGCTGAGTGTACGGCAAATAGCGTCACCTGAAGTACAGTGGTATGTTAATTCAATGTTGTTGAAACAGTATTCTAAATTACGTGGTATCCGAATAGCGTCACGCATATCAGCTTGCTGTATCTTGTCCAGAAGTAGCTGAATCGAGTATCTTTCTCTAGCCTGGACAAGAGGTTCAAACTCGGGGTTAGCTTACCGCTTGATAGAGCACTAACCTAAGTGGCTAAGTTTCCTGTTACCTTGAGAAAAATTCACTAACACGCCTCAGCCTCCAGAGCCTGAGCAAGTTGAGAATACTAAAGACTTCACCCTGGTTCATCTCTCCGGTGATCACCCTATATATCGCTTGAAAAGGTAGAGTTGATGCGACATCCATTGGAAACCATAGACTAGTGAGGTACCTGAATTGGTAGTTATAATACATTAGACTAATATTTTCTAGATAATTCGACTTAACATTTCATTATTACTCTTTCACAAGTTACTAGTTATCTTTAACAAGTGTAAGTTGATTAATTAGATATCTTGGTAACAAAGAAGTAGCATAACTATTGATGACACATAAGTATTACCTTGTTGCTATTTTCTTGTGATCGGTAACCAGCAGGTATGTAGTTTTGTCCAAGAAAGCAACGAAGAAAGTCAAGATGATGTCCGCACCGAAGAAAAAATCAACAGCCAAATCTACCGGCAGGAGTGACTTAGCTGCCTTCTTGAATGCTAGCTCGAAAGGAGATGACCATGCAGAGTATACCACTAAAACTACCAGAAACACTTGCCACCAACTGCAACAAACATGTAAATGTTTCTGCCAGAGGTTTAGTATAATTCAATTCCAAAAAGACCAAAACAAGAAAAGAGCTCCAATTTTATTCGTCACAAATTAATAATGATGTATAGGAATACTGATAATCGTTTCCCTAAATTCTTGCTATGTGCTCCCTTTTTTCATACCATGATATTCACCAGCATATCATATGATTCATATATATTAGATTAATGGACGAGTCTGGTTCAAGTATCGAACTACATCTAGGTATACTCTAGGTTTAAATTTAATGTATCTATAAATAAGACACACTATTATAATTCATATTCAAGGATTAATATTAATAATATTTACATTACTCTAACATTCTTTACATGATAAAAGAGTCCGTCGATTCTTGGCCTAAATAAAACTTTCCATGTCCTGCGGATGGATTTTCTACAATGTGATAGTCACCGGCAGAATTTTGTTTAGATGTTATTTTTTTGTCAAAATTCATATTATGTTTTTGTTCTTTTCCCACCGTCGGACATTCATAATTATTTTTCTTCCTCCTAGTTAATATTCCGGGTATTGATATATATTTTTTTTCCCAAATTTTTCCAGTAACGTGTTTGTTTCTTTTACAATTTTTATACGGAGTATTGTTTTAGTAAGAGAGAGCCGAAAAAAAAGTGACCTTTACTACATATGGTATTTTTTTTCCTCTTGCATATGGCTTCTGGGCAATGTTATTGGAAGTTCTTGTTCCCTGGAGTTTGAATTCATGGTGTTTCATGATGAAACTCCAAGTTTAATTTCATTATTGTGGTCAACAAACTCATATTTGAGTACTGTACTACCGGTCTAGTTCACTATTTTATTTTCATGATTACGCCAGTTAACGACGCTCAATCGATACGCTACTTATGTCCTAAAAGAAAGACGTCAGTTCGCCTGAATGTTGAAGCGGTTCGGTGCTGAAGCGTTTGTGTTGAAAATTTGACATCTCGAAAAGAATGCATATCCCGATGTGACGTATTTTTTTCCCACAAGATCATGCCGCCGACAAGCTTTTTGGGACGATATTTCCGCCCACCATATTTATGGTTTGTCATTTGGCCCCGACGACTTATTTCGCCGGTGTTTTTTTTCATTATTATTATGAACCTAAATTCCCATCAAATTCAATATGGGTTTATTAATTGACGTAAAGATTTGCCACATCTAAGATTCGATACTACTCTAAGTTTAAGTCTAACGTTGCCTATAACAAATAATAATTATTATAATTTATATTCAAGTTTAACTAACAGACATTTACATTACTCTAAGATTCTCTACAATATCTCAAAATGTTAGCTGAAAGAATCATATATGAAATGGTTTGTCATCTTAGAATCTGTTATGGATATTTCACTTTAGCACATGATTGTTTTACAAATTACATACTACCTCCATCCCATAAAGTATTCATTTTTATTTTCTCAATAGTTGTTTTTAAATTTTGACCTGATGAAAACTATATCAATGAAAACATATTAAAATGTACAACTATCAAAAGTCAAAAGCTTAACAATCTTTGGACTAGTATATATCGGTATTAGCTTGTGCGGATGACGCGAAAGAGCACAATCTTAGGAAAATCAAGAGTTTTCCGTGATATATACTTTAACATGTATTGGAATTATGAGATAATCGATCTCATAAAATGTTTGTTGAATAATTTAGATTGTACAATCGACTTACTCATTTAAATTATATATATATAATATATAATATATAATATATATATGTAGTTCAATATATATTAATTGTTAGAAAATTAGTATTTTAGGATTTAACCGAAGCCTGCATACATGGGATCTAAAATTTATAATTAAAAGGTGAATGTTGATACTAGATGTATGAAATTTATATTTAATTAATTAAATTATGGATCCTAATTTAAGAGGGTCGATTAATAAAGGCCAATCTCAACATGACACGCGATTATGGATTTTGATCGAGCCTCCAATTAAAAGTGTGACATGTGTAAATTAAGGGTTCCGACATTTTAGCCACCAAATTAACACTAATAGGGTAAAATTAACTTTCTTACTATTTAAATAAATCTTAATTATATACTCTGTGATAACGACGTGGGCGTTAAAATAGGGGCTCTAAATTTACGTGAGTAAAATAATAATTGGAAGAAAAACAGTGAAAAAATAGGGTAAACAATGACCCTATAAAGCTAAAGCGCAAGATCGTGGCCTCACTTTTTTGCCCCGAATTTCACGTTTTATATTATTTTATTATAATATTATGTATAATATATTATGAACCCTGGGTCCGTATCATTTCAATAATTTTATTCATTAACGGTTCAGATCAGAATCCACTTTATATCAGATCAACCAATCATATAAAAAGTTCAGGCCTATAAATATTTTCCTTTATGTTTGAAACTACACAAAGTAGTTGGGGAAAATACAACTAAAAAATCTCCTTGAGAGAATTTAGCTTAAAACTCAGAATTCTTCTGTGAACTATTTGAAGCTATAAGTAAAACCTCACTACAAACCCGCCACGTAGCCCATCACAAAGTCATCACATAAACACTCAGAACATATAAATTCATCCCCATAGCCAAAGAGACAAACGCAACTGTATCAATGCCTGATAAATGGCATCAGAACAACATCCAAAACTGGATGAGAATCGATCAAGTTAGATCTCAAACATAAAATCACTACGTAATTGTTTCCACAAAGACCCCCCTCAGAAGAAATCCGTAATTTATATAAGTCGTGATAGCCTCCGCTATGGTTTCAAGTAGGAAACATGTGAGTAAGTACCGCTAAAGCACCTCCTCGACGCAAGCGACAAAAGATATCCACACAAGATAGCACATGAAGATCGTGATACGCTGCTACACCGAGCCAAATTCAATCAGAAGAGATCAAGCCGCCGACGCACCCAAGCTCGACATCCACGCCCAAATTCTCACCCCACGACCAAGTCCAGCATCAAGATCAAGTCCATACAGCCTAATATCTGATCAAAGTTCTCTGGGCACCCCTGCCCGAACCATATCCAAAGTTTCAAAGACCAAGTCTCCAAACCAAGTCTCTATCCGCCTAGATCTGATAAGGCTGAGACTCCTATCCACCCTCACATCCAAGTCCAAATTTCAAGATCACACACAAAGTCTGTGCTCACATCCGAACATCAAACTAAGCTCAAATCCACTTGTGGTCACATATATCGATCCACACTCAATATCCAAGTCCAAATCCAAGTTCCTTCAAATCCAAATCCAAATCGTCTCAAGCAATAGCTTAGAGACCAATAGATCGATCGCCTGACCTCAATCGTTGGATAAATTTTCTTTGTACCTGTATGATTTCCCCCAAACATTTTTTTCAGATTGCGCATACCATAAATAATAAAATCTTTCTACGCATTACACAAACATCATCTTATTGTTCGGGTATTTATCAACAATTCCTTCCTCTTACAATAATGATATTATTATGTTAACCAAATTGAACATAGTAAATGTCACAAGGACACGCAAATTAAAACTTATGAAGGGGAGGTACTCCAATTTAATCCAACAGAAAAGACAACAACATATTAAAAAAGCTTCAATAATAGGTCAAAAAGAAAAATAATTTACAAGTATTCACAGCAATAATAATAAAGGCTTACCACATACTAACAGTTGTCAATTCATCGTTAGTTGGGAATCGCCTCGTGACGCTATGAAACCTGAATCTTAAGTGCACTAATCTATCCATTTCAATTAATCTATACTGATAAAGTTTCATTTTGATTTAATTACATGGGATTTAATCACCTAAATATAAGGTTACTTAATTAATCACATAGTGAATCACCCAAGATGATAAGCTAATCATTTAATCACAAACGAGTCACCTATCTCGATAAGCTCCTTTGATATATATGATTTAATTAATGTAATTTTGTAGTCCTATAAATACAATTCATGTTCATTCATATTTGTATGATTAAGAAGAAGTTGAAGTAATAAAGAGGCTTAATTTCTTCACTCCTTCCATACCAAAGTTCTCATTATATTCATCATATTTACTGAGTTGTAAATTACTACAAAAGGTCATTTTATCTATCACGAAATTATTATAATGCTATCGCAAGACGAAGTTAACTCCAATTGTGGGGTGTTGCTCATTTTCAAAGGAGTATGTAACTCATATTATTTCTATGTCGCCAAAATTAACTACGTGACTTTCCTATTTTTTAAATATTTCCGAAAAAACTATATGTCATGGTTCTAGATACGGAGTTATACCTCCAAATCTAAAAATCTTTCCAATACTATTAAAGCAAGAAACGTTGTATCCGAAAGCAGATATAGCATGAATATTTCTCCGCCAACATATCCATGACGGGTTAAGATCCATTATCTTACTATTGTGTGTTAACTCAAGTTCTCAAAGGAATCGCTTAAAGATATGACCACCGGTTGGTTATTCTCCCAAAGGCTCAAATGATCGGGTTGAATTTTCATTTGCAAGACTTTAAGTCTCGTGACGGAGTATACTCCTACGTTATACAAAAATCACCCACAGCTTGAAATCATGGTGGACGTTTGTAATGTAAGAACAACGCCGAAGAACGCTTACTACTTTCGATGCTTCGAATGTTTGGTTGGCAGCAACAATATCGAGAACACCGATTTAAGAAATATTCTAATTGATTACATCGTCAGTTATTTAAAAAATAATGAAGTTATTGTTGAAAATCATGACTTCGCCTTTGTAGGCTCGTTTCGCATTCGAAGTACATGAACCTAGTTTTACAGTGGTAATGACGGTAATAATAAGGGTAAAGTGTAAACGTTGTAAGAAAAATACTTTTTTACAAGAATTACTGCTCAAGATAAACCACTGTGAGTGAGAAAGGAGGCAATTAAAAGAATTTAAGCCAAATAAAGGGAAAGCATTTGTCTGAAAAGCCTATCAAAAACAAAGAAGACGTTGTTACCAATGCTGTATTTATCATTGGTCGCATACTGCTGCATCATAGACATCTTGTTAATCTATATCAAGATTCCTCAAGAGACTACCACGATATTGAGACAAATCTTATTGAAATAAATGATACTTCTGTGAGTTCTCCCCACATAGATCTTGATTCGCTATAAGGTCCCAAGGCTGTCAGAATACATTCGATTATCTTAATAATCCAGATGATGGTGAAATGTACTAGACGTGAATATGTAAATTCATGGAAGTATAGGTTTGTATGTATATATGTTTTGTTGTATTTTGTTGTATTATACAACCTTGTATGTATAAACTACATGTTCAATATAATAAGTATGTTTCATAACCTCGATTATTTATATATTATGTTTGTTTTGAAGAATATGGATTCTAGAAGTAATCTATTAAAATTAATCTTGACGGTGAAGATATTTGTTTGCAACAAGGCAATAAATAAATACAATATTTCGCAAGAATAAAGACTTTACCTGCTCATAGCAATATAAGGCAAAAATAAATACTATTTCTCGGGTTCAACAAATTAATAGATGGTCTCTAAGAGCATATTATCTTTCCGTAAGGTACAAACCTGAAATCAATGATGCCTTGTATTCCCCTAAATCGCTGAGAAATTTGTTGGCTTCAAAGATATTCACGAAATGGATAATATCAATCCTGAAACAATAAGTGAAGATAATATGTAGTACTTATGTATCACTATCCGACACGAGCCAAAAGTTGTTATGTAGAAGCTGCAGCTTATCTCTTCGGTTGTATCTACAACTATTAAAGCTATTGAATCGTATAGCTCATAAACAAGAAGTTTAATGATCCAACCATATTCAAGCTTTCTGCATGATCGCTTCGTGTGACACCCAGATCTACCACATGGGTGACCCACAAAGATTCTCGAGGACATCATTTACAAACCAGCTTTGCTAACAAAGCATATCAATTGCGTTGCTTGCTCTATGGGAAAATTGATCCTTAAACCATCCTCGACAAAGGTTGTCTTCAGTTGTTCTCAATCTCCTACCTTCCTTCAAAGGATCCATGGAGACACATGTGGACCTATCCATCTTCGAAGGATCTTTTTGTATTTTATGGTTCTAATAGATGCATATGCTAGATGGTCACATGTTTGTTCTCTCTTATCCACACAAAATGTTGCAAATTGCTAGGCTTCCTTCAAATAATTAGATTACATGCAATATTTCCATATTTTCCCATAAAGTCTATTCGATTGGGACGGAGCCGGGTGAATTTACATCAAACTTTTATGCATATCGCTTATCTAACGGTATCGGATGCCAATATCCCGTAGCTCATGTTCATACACAAAATGGTCTAGCTGAGTCATTTATCAAACATTTGTAATAGCTCGACCCATGTTAATGAAAACAAAATTGCTCAAGTGGCGCTTTGAGTTGTCTCTTGTTCGTGCCTCTGCACTCCCTCTACTCGCCGCCCAAAAGATTCAAGGTAGTCGCTTGTGTATCGCACTCCCTTTGGCTTTCATCCGCTTTGGTTTCTACTTTTGTTCATCACTTCGCTCGTTGGTTGCTTTCAGACGGCTGATTTATGGCTTAACGATTTGGTCACTGTGTTTTGATGATGATTTCCGTTCGCTTTGGATTCTTGCTGGGCTTCATGGTCTGATCAAGTACTTTCCTCCACGCCTAAATCTATTTGATGGTGGTTGCGCTTGATCATTACGGGTTTCTTTGATCCAGCTCGATTTTATTTCATTATCCTTTCACATTTGGAACAATTTGTTATTCATGAATTATGGTTTGGTGCCTTGGAGATGTTCACGATTTGTTTAAAGTTCTTGCCATGGTGAGTTCTTCATGGATTCGTTATGCTTGAATTTGATGTTGGCCAAGCTTTTGACGACGACGATCAAGAATTTAAATTAGAGTCGCTTGAAGGTTTTGAATTTCGGATGATTTTGTTATGATTTGCTGATGTTTTCCCCAGTTTTTCGGAGTTCACTTCCGGTATTTTGATGATTTTTGTCGATTTTGATTCGATTTCATGAAGATTCCGCTATGGTGTTTCCGCTTACGCTGACTTTCCGTCCGCCACCGCTTGCCCGGGCGGACTAAAGGTTGGGAATTTGAAACGTCAGGATTCTGAAATGTCGGGTCAATCTCTGGGCCGTTTGACGCGTTGGTTCCGCGAACCGCTTTGGTCTACCCTAGCTTCGCTTTGTTGGAATGTGAACGGTTGACTTCGAATGTTCTAAGACTCGATGCTCGAGCGAATGTTAGCGGTTTTGCGCATCGGTCAACGGTCCATCGCGGCTACGGGTTTCGGGACGACGATTGCTACGTTGCCTCGCGCCTCGGGCAAATGGGCTCGCTCTTCGAGACCAGTCTTCGTCTCGCTAGCTCATTGGACCATCTACACGATCTTACGCTAATGGAGTTTTATTGATTTCTCAAGGCCCGCTCAGCGGGGCCCAAAAGATGATGTTTGTTTGTCGAGCAGTTGCCTCTTTAGGCTTCGTAATGGATTCTTTTCGGGCCTCCAATTTACCTCTTTTCTTTGAACTTACGTGGTGACTTTGTTGTTTCATTTCCGAATTCCTATCCTTATGTACTACGCCAGGGCCCTGGTAATCCCCATACGACCGAATCAGATCTCAATTTATCAATAAAAGTGTGTTTTAAAAAAATTACCTGCCTCGCATGGGCATGTTATTTTATATGCCGCTTCTTTAATTCTACTGCCTATCGCTAATCATCAATACCACCCTTACAACTTGTTTTATGCCATCAACCAGATGTTTTTCATCTACGTATTTTTGGTTATTGTGTATATGTGCCGTTGCACCTCCACAACGCACTAAATTTGGCCCACAACGTAGAAAAGGTATATATTTTGGTTTTGACTCACCATCTATTATTAGATATCTTGAGCCTCTAACGGGTGATATATTTACAGCTCGTTTTGCTGATTGTCACTTTGATGAAACGGTTTTCCCACCATTAGGGGGAGAACTTAAGCCGCCAGAAGATCGTAGTAAATTTTCTTGGTATGTACCTACTCTATCTCATCTTGATCCACGCACTAATCAATCGGGAAGTCAGTTAAGATTATCCATCTTCAAAATATTGGCCGTCAAATGCCGATGCATTTGTCGATACTGCACCAAAATAACTAAATCATACATACCCGCTAAAATATCTCGGCACGCATTTCACGTCCTGGGCCGATGTCGGGTCATTCCAAAGAACGAAGTCGCTTAGTACGCCAAGGACGTCCCATTGGTTCAAAAGATTCTCGCCTCCCGTAAAAAGGAGCCAACCGACCTAGACAAGATAGTTCTCTTTCTGGGAGAGACTATACTTAAACGATCCTCATTTGAAAGACTTAATTCCTCCGGCCGAGGAAAATCCCTCGAAAAGTGAAACGGGTACCTCAGAAATGAAGAAATTTCCATAAATTTTGCATGCAAGAATGAAATGGGATCAGAACAAAGTTCTTGTCGATGGTAAATTCTGTTTTATAGCTACCGAAATTGGCCACGGATAGTGATGATCATGAAATGCAATCTATGTAAAAAATGTCGTGAAAAGACACGATTGACCAAATGGAAGGACGCCATTAATGCGTACTGTAGTCCGACAAAGCTGCACGTTTTTGGACCTATGATAAAAACTATAACAAATAGTTGGTATCTGAAAGAAAATATAACGAGACATGAAGTATCCGGCTATGTCGAGACTTCAGAACACAAGGTTTCCTCACGAGACTGATCACTGCTAAGAAACATATTCCTCATGACGCCACATATCCATACTGATAAGTACGGTAGTCTCAAGGACTCGATATTCATTCACTTGACGCGGGTTACAGTTATTACCCATATGGAAATTGATACAAATGTCCATATGAAAACTCGAAGGATTTAGATTATCTCGAAAGTAAAGACGCCATATGTATTCACTAAACTTAATAGAGCTTTATACGATTAAAGAATCGGACGAATGCGGTATAATCGCCTTAGTGAATATTTAATAACTAAGCATATTAATATGATCCTATTTTGTCCATGCATCTTTATAAAGAAGACCATGATAGATTTTGGTTATTATAGTCGTATAATGCCGATTTATATCAACTTAGTTGAACTCCCGAAAAGGTCACAAAAGCAATTAACGCTTAAAGCGGTGAATTTGAAATTAAGTGATCTGAAAAATAAAGTTTGCTCGCCCGCAGACGAACACTATCCAAGCATACTTCTTCACCAAAGTGATGTATACCGAGAAATTCCTTTAAAACGCTTCAATATGGATAAAGCTATCCTCTCAGCATTCTACGGTAGTAAGATCCATTGACACTAAAATGACCCTTTCGTCCGAAGGAAGAAAAATGAAATTTTGCTTCGTCCAAAAACTACTCATACTTCAGTACAATCAGGGCACTATTATATCTTGCTCAATGCACTAGACCCGACATTTCTTTGCGCTAATTTGTTAATAAGATCATCAGTCCACAAAAAGACATTGACAAAGTGAACATATCTTTCGGGATATCTTCGTGGAACTAAAGATACGTAGATTGTTTACCAAAGGATTTGACCGCCCTTCACAATTAAGCCGATACGATGCAGTGTTATCTCTCCGATCCCTACAAAGCCATTTCCCAAACTGGATATGTGTTTCATGTTGGCTGCAGACCGCAATTTCTTGAGATCATGTAAGCAAAGCTTTCCAGCCTACATCATCCAACCATTCCCGAGATTATTGCTCCACGAGGCTAAGCAGAGACTGCAATGGGTTAAGGTCGCTAATCAATCATTCAAGATCACGTGGATTTTACACTGCTACTCAAGTACCAACCATCACTCCATGGCATAACGCAATGGTATCTCATGATAAAGCGAAGGCTACATCAAGTGGCATCGAACAAAGCATATTTCACCAAAGCTCTTTATTCTCATCACCTCAAAAGAATAAAGAGATACGTATCCGTAAGATACAATCTTGTGAAAATTGTGTCGATCTATTCACAAAGTCCTTACCAACAACATTTTTTTCGAAGTTAGTCTACGGTGATCGAACGCGCGCCTATATCAACAATGAAATTAATGAAGCTTCACGGTGGGAGTTTAGTCTTGGGATTACATCGCCAGACTTCCTTTTTTCCCTTCGTCCGGATCCCTTTGAGTTTTACCGCAAGTGTTTAATAAGGCAACATGCGATTTATTCAGAATTCGTTTTTCCTTCATCCGGATTTTGTCCCTTTGGGTTTTACCAAAGGTTTTAATGAGGCATTATTCTAGTAACGGTGAATCATCCAAGTAGGAGCGCCAGAATCTAAGTAAAGTCGACCATTTTGATTGACGAATCACCTAACTCGATAAGCTACTGATTTAATCACATGTATAAATCACCTAGCTTCGATAAGCTACTTCATTTAATCACATTAAGAAATCACCCAAGACGATGTTTTAATTGGATGAATCACAAAGTGAGTCACCTATCACGATAAGTCTCGATTTAGTCATGTATATGATGACTAATGTAATTTTGTACTCCTATAAATACCATTCATGTTCATTCATATTTGTATGATTAAGAAGAAGTTGAAGTAATAAAGAGTACAATTTCACTTTCCATACTAAAGTTCTCATTATATTCATTGTTATTTACTTGAATTGTAAATTACCACAAAAGGTTGTTTATCTATCATTGAAATTAATATATATAAAACATTGTTTGAATATTTATGAATATGATAAAAATATAAATTGTTTATTCAGGAGCATCATTCCATGATCCTCCATGTTTATAATTACATAAATTGAAGAAGATGCAAATTTTTGACAATAAAAAAATTAAACAAGTCCAAATAAGTTTACCAATTGAATTATAAAATCTTTTTATTGGTTAATTAGGATAATCGAAATATTCTCTAATATTTGTGGCATTATTTGTATGTTTTTATTCATTTGTTTCAGAGTTAATTTTGACAAGAAACTTTTTTTCTCAAGAAAGGAGGTATGTTTTGAGTTCAAAGGCAATTTTATCGTGATCTCCCTTATCTAACATCCAGTAGCAACAATACATGTTTTTCAAAGTTGTCCTTTCATGATATTTCGAATGAGATAATAAATTGTATGTAGATAATGAAAGATGAAAATGAACAAAATTGTTTGATCAAGAAAATCGTGCAAGTATTACAAAATAAACCATATGTAAAAATGTTTAGGAGGTTGTAAATTTTTTCATTAATTCTTATGGTGTGAAAATAATGTTAACTAGCTATTATTTGATTATCTTAAGTCTTTATTAAAATTCTAACAAATTAAGAAAAATAAAATGAATAATCTAACAGATCCATATAGTGAAATACAATACTCTTATTTCGAATCAAAATTACTGTAAACAACAGATATTAATTAAATCAATAGCTTCTTAGTTACAATTAATTTACACAGAATTAAATGATTCTTAGTACAGATCACATTACCAGTAACTATTAATTAACTATAGATACTTAATAAGAAAATCATTTACATATTTTGTCACGTGCAAGTGTGCAACGTACGATTTACTAGTAACATTAAAATGCTGGAGTACTGCTCGGCTGAGGTAAATATTTTATTAAGCTTTATCAGACAGACTTCAATTTTTAAAGTTAAGTTTCACTTTAAAAAAATTACAAAGATACAAATGTATTGCTTAAGAAAATTTCAGATATACAACTAAAGATTATTATGCTATAGATTCATACGAACAACAAAACATGTGAACAATCAAAAGATTATTAAGCTTTTTAAATTACCACCTCCTCTTATTAATTCTCGTAAACTTTTAATCCTTTCTAAAATCAGTTTACAAGCCCCACTGCTTCTTCAATGTCTCAGACTTAATAGGTCATGCTGAGCAAGAATCGAGAATAGTTTTTTGGTGAAAATTAAATACTAAGAAATATCGATGATTTTGTCAAAAGAATGTCTTATAATTTCAATTTTCAACGAATTATTTTATTTTCGCTAACAAACTTTTAAATAAATATATAATCCCATTTTATATTTTATATTGCTATTTTGTTTTTATTATTATTAAAAAGTTTAATTCCTCATTTTATATTTAAGCATACTTAATTCCTATTATTTGCATCTGGCCTCCCGAGTACCGCCTTACTTAAGATTGAAATTTTATAATTTATAATAACTCAAATAAATTATTATCCAAATACATGTGAGATGGAAATATAGAAACAGAGGAATATACATGTGGTAGTAGTTGTTGAAGAATATATAGGAGGTTGCATGAAGAGTAGAGTAGTGTAGAAAGGAAACAAGAGAAACAAACCGGTATCTGCGATCAAATGGTGCAATCACAAACTTTTGTTGCAGACCAGATCCTTCAAGATTAGTTCCAAATGCTGGTAGGAGGCTGCTTGAAAGAGTAGCTAGGTTCTTTTCACTACCCGTGTGCCTCCGATATAGTAATGGCGTAGGCGACCTCGTTTCCGATAATGGTTGTGGCGATCTTCCATCAGATGCAGACATTTTGGCCAGAAATGAAGGGGAAGGGGGTCAAAGGTAGATTATAAACTTGCGAAGGTGATGTAATGTTGACATTTTGATTAAGATATTAGTTCCGTAAATAATAATTGATCAACTAGATCAAGAGATAATATAATTATATGCCCAGTATTTGATGATTCATGCACTACTAGTCTACTACAACCATATCCTGTACAATATTTATATTTCAGGCTATATAAATCTGAATTAAGAGTGAATTTTTAATTTGCTCTCTAAACAAAACTTAGTTTTCAATTTATCCTTTGTCGTCTGTTTTAGGTGTTAACTTTGATAGAAATAACATTTTACGAAAGGGCACTTTTATCTATAAAATTAAAACTTTTTAATTAATTAAATAAAATAAATAATTTGACTCATTAACCCCCAAACAAATCAATATCACCATATAAATAAGAATTGCCGAAAAATAGGTTAACTTTGAAAATTATATTTTTATTATTAAAATTAATTTCACCATTCATTTATTCAAAATTGTTTGCTTTTCCCCTTGGGCGGTCTCGTTTGTTAAATATTTAAATCAACGACCGAAACTAAATTATAACCGAATCTCGAATAGTAAAATATTTAGTTGTTTGATAATACCGTTAAAAAGATTAAATTGAAATAGATTGACAACTTTAACTCCTACTCTATTTCATTTATTTATATGCATCATATATTAAATAAATAATGTCGCAATAGATAAATAAACTATAAATATTATGACATGAATGAATAAATATGATTACTACAATATATTATTAATTATTATTATTAATTATTATTATTATTATTATAGTTATTATTATCATTAATATAATTATAATAATAATTATTATTATTATAATTATTATTAATTATTATTATTAATTCTTCTTCTTATTATTAATATATTATTATTATCTTTTATTATTATTATAATAGTTTTTTATTATTATTACTCTTATTATTTATACATTATTGTTATTATTATATTATTATTTGTGTTTATTATTATTATTTTTATTATTATTATTAATTTTGTTATTATTATTATTGATTTTATTATTTTTATTATTAATTTTTATTATTGTTATATGATTAATATTATTTTTATTATTAATATTATTATAATTTTGTTATTATTATTATTATTTTATTATTATGGTTTTAATTATTTTTATTATTGTTATTTTATTATTATTCTTATTATTATTATTAATTTTATTATTATTACATATCATTTTTATTATTATTATTATTATATTTATAATTATTAATACTATTATTATTATTTTTCTTTTTATTATTATTCTTATTTTTATTATTTTATTTTTTATTTTTATTATTATTTTATTTCTTGTTTTATTCTTATTTTAAATTCATATAATTATTATTATATTTATTTTATTAATTTATTATTATTATTATTATTATTATTTTTTCTTCTTATTATTTTATTTCTATTTTTATTATTATTATTATTTTTATTGTTATTGGTTATTTTTATTATTTTATTTTTTTATTTTTATTATTATGATTTTATTTTTTATAATTTTTGTTTCTATTATTTATTTATTTTTTCTTATTATTACTATTTTATTTCTCATTTTTATTATTATAAGTTTATTTTTATTTTTATTTTATTAGTATTTTTGTTATTCTTATTTTGTCTCTTCTTATTATTAATATTATCATTATTATTATTTTTGTTTTTATCATTATTATTATTACTATAATAATAATAATAATAATAATACACACAATAATAATAATAAGAAAATTTTGGAAGAAGAAGTATGTAAATTTAGACTTTATCACTTTTGATTTTTTTAAGAGGAAAAATAAGTAGAGAATTTTAACTTAAAATTTTGTTAAGGATTTTGATAGTATCAATTTATTAAGTACTTAAAATAATTATAACAAATAAACTTAATAAATTAAGTGTTGAACTAATTAAGTTTAAGCGCTTAATAGATTTAACAAATACCCCTACATTTTTGCATATTTTTTTTCATTTATATAATTTTAATTACTCAGCCTCTCATATATAAAATTCCTAATTCCACCACTGGACAAACCTCAATTTGTTTTTTGTTCAAAACAAAATTGTAGCAAAAAGGTCAAATCTAACATAAGATAAAAAGATAGGATTAAGATTGATTAAGATTTTCTACTGACAACATGCCGAGGAGCACTCTACTGAAAAAGTTAGCAAAAAATCACCTAACCTTTTTCAACCCAAACCTCACCTACTAACTACATTAACTAGCAAATAGAGATGGATCTCGGTCAATCTAAGGTGATGGTTCAGAATATATAATACTAAAAAATTTATTAATTTTTATTCAATTAATAAAAAAAATCAAAAAACAAAAAATCCCATTATGAAATAAGAAAATCTATATATCTATAGTCTATATCTATATATCTCATCTCTAACATATATAAATATCCTAATAAATTTTTTATCTTCTTCCGCTTTTGACATTATAAAAACTAAACCTACCTCCGTAAAAAAAAAATAGTAAAGAATATAGTTTCATGAGATATATTATGAAAAGAATATTGATACTAATATAGTATTTAAGTTTATAAAACTTACTCCATATTATTTTAGTTGAATATGTATTAATAATATATATTAAAATTTAAATTACTAATAAATTATACTTAAAATAAAATGGTTGTACTTGGTGGACATTATCCACAAAATTAACCCGACCGTGCTATAAAATCATACTAATTTTTTTAAATATTTAATCATCGTATTTTATACTCCTCCTTTTTATCGCTTTACCATTTGCACACAAATTCAAGAAGCGAAAAAGTAGTCAAAAAGTAAGTTGAAAATATAGTATGACAATCAATTGAAACTATATCATTGGTTGGTTGTTAAGTTAAAGAGAAAAGTAGTCAAAAAATACATTAAAAATGTAAAACTGTAATTTATTATGCTAAAACAATAATTATTTTGAAACAAAAAATTTACGCTAAAACGAAAAATATAAAAAAAAAACGGAAGTAGTAATTTTTAAATTATATTTAAAGCATTATTTGTGATCAAAGTATCACTTCAAAAAAATAAAATATATTAGTAAAAAATCAAAGGATTGTGTTATTACATTACTCTTAATATTATATTACATCATTTTTAAATGGCTTCCTGTGAATACATAATTTATATCTATAACTTATATTATATTATAATTATTTTAATGCGTGTATTGTGCCGGTTATTTTTATTTTGAAATTTTGCAAGGTTATTAAATTTCATGTATATGTCCACTCTTATCATAGTTAGAGAAAATTTTAATATTTTTTATAATGAAATATATGACTTAATTTATCGTGGCTAAAAGAAAGTAGTACATTGTAATAATAATATAAGTGAACCAACATAATTAGAGGCAATTTTGATATTTTTATAAGAATATATGACTTATTAACACGAATGGATATTAGTTTATTTTCTTATGATGTATATTTTTTCTAATTTAATAATATAAAGAAAAAAATATCAATAAAGATGTATATGAAAGTTTTATGTTACATAAGTATTTAAGGTTAATTAAACTCATTAAGTTTTAGTGTAAATGAAAATTTAGGTTACTTTTAGTATTTAAGGTAAATTAAAAAATAACATTCTTGACTTTAATTAGGGCTATTTACATTCTTTTGTAAATCTCAAATAATTTTCATTTTGGTAAGTTGAATTTACTTTTCTAGGATGCAATAAACTTTTAACCTTCCTCTATCTTATGAAAATTGACAAGAATCTTGTTTAGTAGTATATATTGCTCTTTTTCAATATATTCAATTACTTTACATATTTTACATGTCACAAATCAATCTCAATTATTTTTCATTTTGGTAGATTGAGTTCATTTGTCTTTAAGAATGCAAGAAACGGTTAAACTTCCTCGCTGTTGTACACAATCTTCAAGATAATTGACAAGAATTTTCGTAATTGACTATATTGCTCTTCTTCAATATATTCAATTATTTTTCTACGCATTACATATGTCTTGCGGCAACGCGTTTCAGACTTACTAAATTTAAACGCAAATGCTTATGATTTTTATGATTTTTGAAAAGTTTTATTCTGTCTTCCTTAATTGTTTTTCATTACATTTTCCTCTTGTTATTGATCCTCCGCATAATTAGAAAGAATCTTAGTATGTATATTTCTCATCTTCAAATTTACGAATTCTTTTATATGTATTATGTTTATAGTTTATGCAATTCGCAATATGTTAATATAAGATGAATATTTATTATCATGTCATATATGGAGTATATTTTTAAATTAGAAAACTATTCGTCTCAATGAATATTTAACTTTACCTTTGATGACTTTGTTTAGTTTAAAAAATGTCCTTTATAAAATGAAAATTTCTCTCTTGTCCTTCTTTCTCTCCCTTCTTACTCACTCTCCCCTCTCTCTCTCTCTCTCCATTTCTCTCCTCCTCTCTCTCTCTCTCTCTCTCTCACTACTCCGCCTATCCCACCTTTTACTCCCGCCCGCCTCCCCCCTTTCTTCTCTCTCTCACTCCCTCCCCCTATCTCTCTCTCTCTCTCACTCATACACTCACGCAAGCGCATTCTCTTTCCCTCAATCTCTCACTCACACACTCTCCCACCTGCTCTCTTTCACCCTTTCCTCTCTCACTCTCTCCCCCTCTTTCTATCTCTATCTCCCCGTTTCTCTCTCATCTCTTGCTCTCGCTCTCCTCGCCAACCGCTTCTCTGTCATCTCTCTCACTCTGCCTCCCTTTTCCCCCCTCAGTTTCCCCTCGCTTCTCTCATCTCTCGCTCGCTCTCTCTCCTTTCCCCTTGTCGCCGCCGCTCTCTCTCTCTCTCCCTTGTCACTCTCTTTACTCTCTTCTCTTGATCTCTCGCTCCCTCTCCCCCTCTCCTCATTCCTCCTTCCCATTATCCTCTCTCTCTATCTCTCTCCTTCCATCTCTCTCTCTCTCTCTCTATCTATCTATCTCCCTCTCCTCACAGACTTCTCTCTTCTCGCCTCCTCTCTCTCTCTCTCTCTCTCTCTCTCCCTCTCTCCTTCCTGCCCCACTCGGTCCCTCTCCCTCTCTCTCTCCCTCCACTCCCTCTCTCTCTTTCATTCCTCCCCCCCTCCTCTCCTCCCTCACCCTCCCCCTCTCTCACCTCCCCCTCTCACCATGCACTCTCCCTCGCCTCCCTCTCCTCCCTCACAATATGTCCCCCTTTCTCTCTCTCTCTCCTACTCTTCTCTCTCGTTATCCCTTACTGCCTCCTCTCTCTCTCTCTCTCAAACCCTCTGCCCCTCTCTCTCTCGCCTCTCTCGCGCTCTCTCGCTCTCTCTCTTTCGCCATCTCTCCCCGTTTTGCTCTCCCCGGCTTCTCTTTCCTCTCTCTCAAAACCCTACTCCCTCCCCCTTTTCTCTCTTGCTCTCTTCCCCCCCGCCTCTCTCTCTCTCTCTTCACTCTCTCCCTCTCCTGCCTCAACTCTCTCTCTTCATTCCCTCCCCCTCCCTCTCTCTCTCTCTCCCTCCCCGCCTCCCCCATCTCCCTCTCCTCACTCATGCACTCTCCCTCTCGCCTCTCAACTGGCCCCTCTTTTCTCTCTCTCTCTCTCTCTCTCTCTCTCTCTCTCTCTCTCTCTCTCTCTCTCTCTCTCTCTCTCTCTCTCTCTCTCTCTCTCTCTCTCCCCTACTCTTTTCTCTCGCTGTCCCCCCGGCTCTGCCTCCTCTCTCTCTCTCAAACCTCTGCCCCTCCCCGCCCTCAAGGCTCTCTATCCGTTTCTCTCTCGCCATCTCTCTCTCCTCTCTTACTCTCTCCCGGCTTCTCTCAAAACCCTCCTCCTCTCACTCGCCTCCCCTCTCTCTCCCCTCAACTCTCTTCATTCTCCCTCCTCTCTCCTCTCCCTGCCCCCTCCCTCCTCTTTCTCTCACTCTCCCCCCCTCTCACTCATGCACTCTCCTCTCTCTCTCGCCCCTCTCCTCTCACACCGCCCCCTCTCTCTCTCTCTCTCTCTCTCTCTCTCTCTCTCTCTCTCATTCCTCGCTTATGTCTCCTCTTTTCTCTCTCTCAAAACCCTCTGTCCCCGCCCGCCTGTCTCTCTCTCGCCATCTCTCCTCTTACTTTCCCTACTCTTTCTCTTGCCTCCCGGCTTCTCTCTCCTCTCTCTCAAAAACCCTCCTCCCTCCCCCCCTTTTTCTCTCTTTGTCTTTCCCCCTCTTTATCCCCCTCTCTCTCTCTCTCTCTCTCTCTCTCTTGCTACTCTCTCACTCTCTAGCTCTTTGCCTCTTCCCACTCTCTACCTCCTTTCGCTTCTTTCTCTTTCTTTCTCTCACCAATCCCCCCTCTCTCTCTCTCTTCCGTCAGCCGCTTCTACATTATCAAATAATTTGTATATTTAACAAAAAAAAATCTTTATACCTACAAATCAATAATTACTACAAAATCCACACTAGCATCAGTAGTAAAATTACTATTATTTCGAGAAAAAGAACATAGCTGGGCTAAGGGCACTCCGGCACTCCGCTAATATGTGATAAATAACTCAAAATCAATTTTTTTAGCTAATATGATCTTTATGCAACATATAATAATAAAAAGAATTACCAAAACAACATAACCAGGAATAATTTCAGCAAAAAACATTACAATTTTAGCAATAAACCAGTACCAAAATAACTCCTATTGTTTGAAAAACTTAGTAGAAGATTGGGGACATTTATGTAATATTGCTTCTGATGAATTTTGTTTTCACAAGTTGATAGTCGAAAGTTATAAGATTTTTACTAGCAATAGTCACGAAGTGTGATATCAGTCTTTCTTTTCTGGTTTTCTCTTAAATCAGCTGTGGTCTTATGGAGTGGCAACAAAAGACATTGGCTGGTAGTAGCAATGCAACAGCACCTCGTTGAATACTCGAATACTTATGCCGGATCACCCTTAGCATTTCATCACTTTTAGCAGCATGAAAGCTAAGGAGTAACTTGCCGCAATCCCTGCTCAAATTGAGGCAATATGAAACACAACAATCATTAGTTTGAAAATCCACAAATTTGTTTTCTGTACTCAAAACATGTAGGAATAAAATAACAGGACTTACATCAGCTGTGACTCAGAGAAGCCTGTGTGCACTTTGAGAATTTCTGTCCAAGCAAGGCTTTTGTTCATTGTACAACGTGCAGCGTAGACTGCTGAGGCAACAATCATTGAGTAGGAATATATGATGGTCTCGTAATTCATCATTCCTAACTCTGCCAAGAAGTACGCCAAATTTTCATCGATCTGCTCACAAGAAATTGAAATCTTTTCAGTATATAACCACCATAACCAGGTTGTGTTGATAAGAAATCATATATAAAAATAATTTATAAATCAGTTTTGGTTACTCACAGCTGAATCGGGAACTAAAGCCTTGATATAGCGAACTAGGAGGTGTTGGAACTGTCAAGTACCATTCTAATTCGCCAAGTATGCGTTTTTCCATGACTAACACTTGCTCATGTGAATAAGCTCTATCTGAGATACACACAAAGTCATTGACCTACATTAGCATTCAACCTATATATTTAGCTTGTTGTTAAGGTTGTCATACTAGGATTTGGAATAACTGTTTCATTGGTAAACATAATACCTCAGGGGCCCAAATTTCTTCATATTTCGAGGCTATAAGCATGGAACCAAGGCCAACCAACTGCAACTCAATCCTCAATGTGGTTTTCTTAGCAAGATAGCGATCCAAGATGTTGATGGTTGGGTAAAGAGTCTCTTGATTAAGCTCAATTTTTTTGTGAACCTCAACCAACCAATCAATCCGAATTGCCCTCATCCTTTTACTTATTTCAGGATGCGAATCAATATAATCATGAACTCTAGTCTCAGTCTGCATCACAGAAGATAAGCAGTCTACATTAAACGAGAGTTATATGATGCATAAAAGAAACATATGACAAAGTAATATCACAGGAAAAATATGCAGGTTACCCACAATATACCTCAGCTAACTTGTAGAACTTATACATATCATCAATATACTCCACAACTGCCAACTCATTGTTAACATCAGCAGGATCAATATCCACTATTTGCTCCTTTAGTTTATTACTCAAACCAAAATCAGCCTAATGAACCCAACAATGCAAAAGTTAGATATCAAAACTTTTCAGCCTAATGAACCCAACAATGCAAAAGTTAGATATCAAAACTTGAAAAGCCTGAATCAGGCACTTTAAAACTCCAAATTTCAATCAAGTAGTTTGCTTTCTATAATTAAAGCTAGTAAATAGGGCTTCGTTTTTTCTGTCAAACAACACTACACCTATTCTTGTTTGTCTCGATTCTTTCTCGATCTCTCTTTTCTTCTCAGACGTGACTAATTTCAATCACTTCTTTCCTTCAAAGTCAGCGCTTGTTTCAGAGTGTTCTTCTGTGCCGGTTTCCTCCCTCCAACTTCTTTGACAACCGGCACATCAAATCTGACTGCATTGCATTTCTACACATCAAATGCACCCACAATTGCATTACTCAGTATAATATTCTGAAGTTTTGTAAATGTTCAAAATGAAGCTACAGAGCATCACCTTCTTGTTTGCTCGCTTCTTTGCAATCTCTTTTCATCCTCAGACGACTAACGTCGATCACTTCCTCAGCCGCTTATTCGGAAGGTTTTCCCCAACTCCTTTACCAACTGCTCATCCGGGGCTTGACTGCATTGCATTTCTACACATCAAATGCACAAAAAATTACATCCTTCAGTAAACATTATAAAGTTTTGTACAATACAATGTACATCATCAAACATGTAAAACATTTTGTCCTAGACTTTGCCTAAAAGCAGTGGGTCGGATAAGAATAAAGAACTCCACCAAATTTGTTTTCATATGGATGCTTTTGTATTAACCATCGCTTGATCATTAGTAACAAGATTTCAAAATCACTGCGGCCCGGCGATTCCTACCCTCTTCAAATGCCTCCCCATGTTCTTTCTTTCTTAAAAACCTTTAAGAACTGCCTCCTCACCTTAAATAAATAAACATCTATCATCAATTCTGATTTACTCAACACTCCATAAATTTCTTGTAAATTTCAATTCAACTACATACCAATCCCCCCTCCTCCTTTTTTTAATGAAAACACTCATAAATAAAAAACAATTCTGCGTATAACAATGAAAATTGATATACACACACATACAAAAAAACAGTACATCGCAACCCAGAAACATAAAATGAGCATTACGCAAGAATTAAACCATATACAACTATATCATCAGAAAACCAACTACCCATAATCAAGATTACACAATTAAGAAATGGGTCTACATATCCAAGAAATCATATATTTCCTAAACTTCAAATTCAGAGTTTTGAACTAAACACATTTTTGTATATTATCATTATCATGTGTCAATTACGTAATCAAAGTTTATTACTTTTGATCATCGAAAATCAAACTAGACAATCCCTTTAGGATGCAAGAATTATCAAGTAAGCTTCTTTTAAGACGATACTTATTACGAATCATTATGTTTCAAGCCACAGTTTATATAATCTTTCCTTATTCTCTTCTTTCTTTTGATATTTTGTTCTCTCTATCTCAATTTGATAATAAGAAGGCGATTTATTGGAGGAAAAAGATTGATTTTTTAACCTAAATATTTGAATATGCTCAAACGGTACAATTCTTTTCTTTGGTGGATACCCTCGACGGTACGAATCAATCACTCATTTAGGCGCAACATGTTAATTCAAGTGGTATACGGCATATCAAAAAAAAATGAACAAACAATGGAAGCAGAACTTAAAAAGACACGTGAAGGTGTCAGCACTGCAAGGGAGTCCCCATTTTATCCCTATATAAGTGAAACACGGATATTTCGTAGTTTCACACGACACACTATGTCACTATCACGCTACGAATGTTGAATTTAACCTTTAGTTTGTTACCGGTGAAGCGGCGACACTGCTCATGGGGCGATGTCGTTTGACTTCACACTACAGTATGAGACCATGATCATTTATAAAAGACAATATCACTAACAAATTATCGAGTTCGGGACACACGATATATGACATGAAGAATATGTGATTGAGTTGATTGATTTACGGCTTGTGAAAGTTCTTTTTCAAAAGATTTGTACTTTTAACAAAAACTTTGGATAAATGTACAATTATTCCCAACCACACATCATAATTAATTAAGTGATAAAATAAAAAATAAAACATAATCAATAAATAATATAGCGATTGAAAGTTAATTGACGATGACGCTAATAGAAGTTCTTTTTCGTAAGATTTTGTACTTTTAACCAAAATTTGGATAAAGTATAATTATTCTCAATGACACATCGTATCTGTTAGTGATAAAATAAAAAGGAAAATATAATCAATAAAAAATATAGTCACTAAATTAAGTTTTCTTATAGCTTAAATTTTCCAATTTATAATCTAATTTATGTACGTGGAGTCATTTTTATTTATATGACCAATTTAAGATCCCATATGTACCACATTTATCATTTTGTAGTGCGCCACATACGGTAGGATGTCATAGATACTCTATAAATGTCAAGCCAAAATACGATATTTATGTGATCGAAGTTGATCGATTTACAGCTTCTAAGTTCTTTTTAGAATATTTTACTTTTACCAAAATTATATATGAAGCTGTACAACTATTTTTTTTAAAAGTCATAATTGTTATCGACTTCAAACCAATTCCACTTCATCCGTCAGTGGACCCACTAATTACATATTTTTCACACCAACAACTCTATTGTTATTTTTACTTCTAATTGAACCAACTGAAATAAATATGGAAGGAGGAAGCCGACCAAGAAAGCCAGAAATAAGAAGAAGCCGTTAAAACCTGCAAGCCATGAAGCAAGCAGGGGTCGACGAATCGGGGAATCCAGGTTTCGAATACCTCCTATACTTATTGAAAAATGTCCGGAGATATGGAACGAAAGTGTAAAATATTGTACGATCTTGACCATTTTGATGTCATGATCGAGAAAGGAAAGGAAAAATACAATTAAAAATGCTTTTTACCAAAGGACGACTTTCAGATAACGGAATCCGGAGACCCGATCTGTGGACTCGCTTATTCAAGGTTGATGAGTCAATCTATAGAACCAATTATTGGATGTAGTTCAATGTCAAATGTACGATGGAACAACGGGGAGAAACCACCTATCTATGCTTATTAGTTTCTCACTCATAATAAATATTTATTAACTTAAGAGGTACTCTTAGTTTGAAAACTCCTCATTGTGCTTTAAGATGATTGTACTTTTTATTTGTTCAATTCAATGAAGCAATTAGTATTATTAAAAATGTTTGAATGAAAAATTCAATTTTCGGAAGTTCAACAATGTAGTCTCAATTGTTTAAACGTGTCGTGTGGTATTCCACACAACACTATAAAGAAGCAATCGTGTTTGGCTCACACGATAACTAATCGGGAGATTATATGTTAATGTAGTCTCAATTGTTTAAACGTGTTGTGTGGTATTCCACACGACACTATAAAGAACCAATCGTGTTTGGCTCACGCGATAACTAATCGGGAGATTATATATCCCTATTTTTACAAACTCAATAACCTTCTCGACATCACATCGAACAATGGCTCTGGCATTTTAAGTCCAGACTAAACTTGTCCAAAACAGTCCAATATAAGTTCAGGAGTTGTTCGGGACGTATGTCGGGATATATTAAGTCCCGATGTACTAAATTCACATTTCAAAGCAGATATCCCCATCGATAAATAATATTCTACTACTACTACGATAATAAATATCATGATCACTACTAAATGTATAAACAATAATTAAAGAGACAGAACTCCTGCCTTGAATGATAAAGATCCCTTCCAGCACCCAAAGTAGAATGCCTCCAAGAGTTGTCCATGTCAACGAGAGAATAAGTCCCTCCAGAAGTTTTACTAGAACTCCTTTAAAATATTGAACTAAGAAAGTTAGATCGATTTAAAAACTAAAGAGATCGAGAAGAGAATTTGCCTTTCACCTTTTTTCAAAAGTAAGAAATGAAATGATAAATGAATGAGCAACTTTCATCTCCAAAATGGTGGCCTTTATATAGGCATCTCAAGCACTATTTTTTAGGCACCAAAAGAGATGTGAAATTCAAAATTGCCTCAACGTTTTGAACCAAGCTGCCCCCCTCCCTCCACGCTACGCTTACGCTTAAATTAAATCGAATTTTGCCCTATCATTTCCATACCGCTTTCATTTTAAACTCCGAGGTTATGATCGTGATATAACTTGATTTCAAGTACTGACCTCTTAGGCTCGACGACAAAGCGCCATACTAATAAACGTTAAACTAATATTATTTTGATAGTATATTTATTACGAGTCGAATTCCTGCAGAAGCCATCATAATCCCAAGTATCACATCGTAGCATCCTATCACGAACATTGTCATACAATCGAACATGTGTACGAACTTAAACTTAAATGAATAAATCGGTTGTACAATCAAATTTTTCAACGGGCATTATTATCAAATATCTAATATTGCCAATACAAAGAACATTCGGGAATTGGTCGGGATATATATCGGGTGATATTAACTCCCCACAATGTGTCGCGTCTACACTACATGCTTAAGCCTATACGATACCTAACAAAGAGACCATTAAAAGTTTCGTTAACAGATTTGATTTATTTTTTACCTGTGAATTAATAAACTTATGTCATACACATTAAAGAAGTAAAATCACTAATTCCAACTAGAATTTGATAAAATAATAAAGGAGTTCAAGAAAGTCGTTTAAACACAAGAAATAAATTGTCAAGTAGTTCAACAAGGTACTAAAATACATTGTTCGATGCTATGATAGGGATAACACTATCAACCCCGGAAGGAAACAATAACTCATAGATGTTCTTCAAACCTCCTCGAGCATGCACGATTACGATAGCATTTTTTCTACATCCTCCATCATGTGGGACCAGATAGTCAGAAAAATAACAAGTTGTTTGTAAGTACTAGATACGTGCAATGTATGTATCAACGAACTGAACGGCCGCTTGACTCGACTTCCGACTCAATACCACCACTGTTGAATTACGATATATTAGGATTCATAATATTCTCAAGTGGAAACAATTTAGGGATTGTACAACCGATTTACTCACATTTAAAAAGTATGTTCTGATATATATTCGATTGTCAACAATTCACATATTAGATTAATCGTGATTAATATTAGGGGTTATGATGACTTTACTAGGATCCGATCATAATCTATATATTAACGAGATGTTAACACAATTAATATATTACTTTTTCAATCGAGCCTAAGAGTCACAATACCTACAACTTAAATTAAACTATAATTCAATTATAACTTCTAAGTTAAAGTGTAACTATACAAATATTAGGAAAGTTTCAATTGTTGAATTATTGCTAACATAAATTTGTGTGGAGTAAAGGACGGCTTTCTTTACAATTTCGGGGCCTAGGTTTTTAGGGTTTGAACTCTATAACAGCTTAACAACTTCAGAAGAATTCATTAGTTTATTTTTTACTAGTCGCCTTTTGGAGAACAGACATTTAAAGAAAAACTTTCTCCCTACTTCCTTTTGTCAAAATAAAGGAGGAAAGAAAAACTTCCACTTCCTTAGTTAAAACTTTAACAATTCCAAGAAAACTCAGTGGAAGCGGCTCAACCTTCGTCAGCTGTCTATTCTGTAGACAACCTTACTTTATTGCTTTCAAGGTTCTTCATATTATTTCGCTACAACTACAGATGTAAGGTACAAATAAATTCTGCTGAATTACTATTTTTATAATCTCGTGAGAGTTCCCTGTACCGACAGATAAATTATTATTTTAATCCTCAGAAATCCAACAAATGACATCAAGAGTCATACGTGATTTTATATAATTAAAATTATATTATATAAATTGTTTATATGTTTATAACTGAATTTGATATGTTAGAAATTGCGATTTGATATTTGTTTAATTCAATCTATGATATATGTGATTAGTTAAATCAAATATGATTAATTTTTAATCAATAATTAGAAATTTTTTTGTAGTTAAATCTAAGTTATTTTCTAGATTTTGGCCAGAATATTTCTTTATTTTTCTCAATTAGTTTCTAATCAACAAAATATTTGAATCGATTGATTATATAGTTAAAAAATAACAATCTCGGGGATTAACTATTAATCTTAATTTGTATTTCTTTTGTATATTTCCAATGAAATTTTTTCTAGAATTTTGAAAATTTTCTGGAAATTTTTTGAGTAAAAATTTATATCAGTTTTGATTTCGAATCGATAAGAACTGATCAATCTGTCAAAAACTGAACAAGAGTCATTCCGGAATGCTTAGGGCGCCACTGACGCCGCCTCTAGTAGCCAACGAAGAATGACATCGATCGACACGTACGCTTAATGGTGCTACTAAGTCACTCGCGCACGTAAAGTTACAAGATGACATGGATCAAGACGTCAAAGAACCGAAGTTGATTCGGCTTTACTCGGTCTAACGGAGTTGACCAAGACGGAGTTAACTCACCACTCGCTCGACCCTCGTGACTAGAATAACCCGCCTCGAAGCGCCGCACGCCTCGAGGTCGAACGCCATCAACCCGTATATACGAGTCACCATACGACGGGTTGACAATTTAAAAATCACCGCTTAATTACCAATAAAACCGGATAGTTTGATAAAAGTAAAATAGTTAGAAAACTCAAAATGTTATAATATGTAGTTTAACCATCGTGGCACGCCTAACTCAAGACGAAGTGTAAAATCTCCATCACATACCAAGTCTCAAAATATTCCTACCAAAATAGTTTACAATCGTGCTTCAACATCCCAAAACAAATATGAAAACCGAGTGGCCATCAAAAATAAGAAAGGCGATCACAGGATCCAGCCACTTGCCCCTCACCTAAGTAAACTAATGACAATGTACCTAACTCGCCGCTCACAACGGGCACCTCTCAACTGGGCGCGAGTGGGGTGCTCGATGCCTTGCTGGTAATCACCCGGATGGTACTACCCACATCCGGACGAGGTATACGATAAATAAATAGACGTGGCGATAAAGTAGATAAATATATATATATATATATAATCATATATACAATACATGAATATATAATTATCCAAAGTGGATCAAACAAATAACCATCCTCAACAACCACACATTACAGAGAATTCAACAGACGTTAACTCACATGCTATACTCAAGATCTCATAACACATAATCAATCGTAAACAAAGATAATTTCACAACACGGATTTCACACTACAAATGTAACTAACATAATCCTGCAAAAGGAAACACATCAACATCACATATAACATTTCATCCTTTTCCCGGCAGCTCACCCTTCAACACCTAACAACAACATATCCTTTCTCCCCAAGTGTGCCTACCTTCAACACCCAACATCGCTATATCCTTTTCCCGGCAGTTTCACCCTTCGAACACCCAACATCATCCCAAATATTCTCAATTCAACTAATTCACAGCTCATTACATATAATACCAAACATACAAACATCACACAATAATCTCTAATGTAACAAACTTACTTACACACGATAACAATTGCGTATGTAACCTTATACTCCCACATAAATATACACAATGTATACGCCCAGAATACAAATATACCTTTACATGAATACACCTCAACATAAACATACCAAAGAATTTACATTCAAACATAAATATACCTAAACATCGATACACCTCAAATAACTATATCATAACGCATCTAATACAACCACCCTACAAGTCAACATTTCCCAGTTTCACAACTATACACACAAATACGTTCATAACACAGATACATTGTCACAACCAATTTACCATACACCATACTCAAACATAAATAAGGTAACAAACGAGTGATAAATCCCCACCTTGGCTAGTACCACTCAACAAGCAATAATCGATCCTCACGTTGTTCTACGTCCCGAGTCTCAATAGAAACATGTGAAATATAATTACTACTCGTAATAGTTTCAAATTTTATCCTAATTCGCCTCCTAACTTTTCAACCCATTTTAATTACATAATTTGACAACTTACGATAGATTAAGCATCAGTTCAATAACAACTACGATAACGAAGCTTCACTACCCGGACTAATCCCATAATCCGCCAATTGTCTTATCTAACTTACTAACATTACCAATTCCATTTCAATCAACCCAATTTCAAATCCTCTTTTTAAGTTAGTTAAGCCATTACCATCAAACCTAACCCCAAGTTCGCTTACTACTCGAAATCCACTAAACTAATTTCAACGATTTTCCTTCTTTCAACACTTATAACTCATAAATCTCTTTATTTCAAAAAAATCAAAATAACATTCCAATAACATATTTATACTAAATCCACATTTTAGAGAAAGTCAACCCAAAATCACTCGAAAAGTCAACTCGACTATAACATCATTTTCTACCCCAACATCGACCATTATCAATTTTATGTTATAATTTAAGCCTAGACAATAATTACATTCAATATCACGTAAAACCGAAGTCAACCCAAAATTCCCAAAGTCAACCGCCTTCAAATATCCAAATTTCACCAAACACGATATTTTGAAATTTCAATGATAACTAATTTTACAATCCAAGAATAAATTGGAGCAATAAATCAAAATACAAAAAGTCAACTCGAGCGATTCCCCCAAAATACTCAACAAGATCGACCTTTCTTACCTCCTAAAATGACGGAACGACGAGGGGAAGTTTCCTAAAATTTGAGCTCCAAAGTCGAGTAACGCGGAGAAAATCGAAAAGAAAAAAAAATTAAAATGGCGGGAGTAAGCATCACATTTTATAGTAGAAGAAAAAGAAATGGGTTTTGGGTGGTTTTGGGCTTATTTGTTGGGTTAGTACTGATTGGGCCCAAAAGCCCAACCGTGAAAATCCGAACTTTAACATCATCGCACAAAATACCTCCCACTAATTTTTATGTAATTAAATTTAATAATCTCTTTTAATTTATTTATTAACGAAGTCGCTACCGGTTTTACAATAATAGTAGGTTATCAACCACCATGTGTAAAGTATATGCAAGGTACCAAAGTCTATTATGCCTGATTCAAACGGCAACACTACATACATTTTTGAACTAAAGACAATAGTAGTTACCAACCAATTACGAAACTACATAACTCCCTCATGGCTACTCAAAAGATAACATACATGACGCTACTCTTAACTTTGTATCTCCGACAAACCGGTTAAGCACATACTAATTAAAACTCAAATAGTTACTGAGGATCATTTGAAAGCCCACAACGTTAGTAGAAATCACTTCCAACATGATCCAAAAATTCAAAATTTAAAAGTCACCATGAAAATATTTTCAAAATGATCAATTAATGAAAATAATTATGAAAGGGAAATATAATCCTCAAATTTAATGTCATTCAAGCTATATATTCAATCATCTTAATGACAAAATTTATGATTTAACATTTAAACCGAAATTATTGGGCAATTAATAAATTTAAAACCAAAAATAATTACAAAATACATTTAAAGTGCTTTCTTAAACGGGACGACGGTCTTCAACGACCAAACCGCCGGCCTCCGGCCACCCACGACTGACACTCGCCGCCGTGCCGTAGTATTCCAACATGAGCTACGCCCGTGGCCGAATGTGCACTCGCACCCGACGCGCCCGAGGCGGGTTCGCAAGTTCTAACCGATTTTTGCACCATTTAAGTTTTCGCTTTTCCGCATTAATTGCAATCCTCTTTGTGAAAACGATTTGAGGCACTAAAAATTCAAAAATTCTGGATTTGACCAACATCAACAATATCATTATTGAACACGGCCCAAGTGGAATTTTATCAAAAAACTTCTAGTTTTTCATTAAACCTAAAATGTACCCGTAATTCAACGAATTTTTGAGTACTTAAAAATTCAAAAATTCTGAAAAATTTGGCAATTTAACCTCAAAGGGTCCAAAACACACGATTTAATTTCATAATTTTCTGAAATTTCTAAACCTCTCTGTAAAATCGAAAATGATTCTACCTCAAATTAAAAATATAAATTAATCAATTTTTAATCCCTTCAATTCATGAAACAATTAAATAAACATCAAATCATCAAAATCAATACATTGAAATGATGATTCCAGCCATGTGAAATATATATAAAATGGGTTGATTTTTTCATATATATATTCATCAATTGGCTTATAAATCATGAAATAATTCAAATTAACTAACAACTATAAGTCAACACACAATCAAATTAGATAAAATATATCAAACTTGAGTCGATCTAATACTACCGTTAGAATCTAAGATGAATTTCATTTGCGATAAACATCAAATTCACATCCCGGATCCAAGAAAATGATATAAATTAATCTAACCACATAATAACTATAAGAATAAATTTAGCACTTACGTTGATGCCAATGAAGTTCATCAACAAATTTTCACGAAGCCTCCTTGAATTCCAAATTTGAGCACTTCAATCGGGTTGCACACCAGAGGTGTTGAACTCTAGACTCAGGTTTGCTAGAACATGGATTGATTGGATGAAAAGAAAATTTCTTTTCTTTCTTTGAGAGCACACGGCTCCCCCATGAAGGCTTTTCCTTTTGTTTTATGATTGAAAATCATTTCTAATCATTAGTTAATCACAGTTTAATATATTATTATTATTAAACCTAAAGCCCAACCGAATAGTTAATTCCCAGCCAGCCCGCGTTTAATTAAACCGTTATAAAATCAAACACTAACAAGTTGTTAATAGTAACCAACAAGTTACTAATCTAGCTCAATCTAACTACCTAATTAATTCAATCGACTAATTAATTAATTCGGTTCATGTAATTTATATTTTACATTATCAATGTAAAAATCCTAATTGAGAATATTCGTTGATTACAATCAACTCTCAAGTTAGCAAATGTAGTTTAATTTCACATGAAATATAATCTGTGATCGCCATCAGACAGGCGTGACCTTTCTGTGCTCGTATACGTGTTACAATAATAATTGACCAATTACTATTATTTATAACGATGCACGAGTAAGATCTAGCAACGCTCATAACCCCTTAAATTATCAGCGAGAACCCACACTAGTAATATACAATTACTAAGGTGAACACTAAGTTCTAGTAATCACATTTAACCAACCCTAAATGAATTGGATACAATTGCTCTGAACGTAGATAATAAAAGGAATCAATTTTCATTGATTTCAACAACCTCCCATGTTTATGCCCCATGAATACAAGGAAGTTGAAATAGAAGCAAAGACAAGGTGGCATAAGTCTGATTTTGGCAATTAATTTCCACTTTATGTTTTAATTCAATCTTTTCTAAAAAAATGTTTTGAAGGCTTAAGCTACCTAAATAATTTGATTTTCACAACAAACAATTTTCATAATATTCTTAAAAATTATTCAATTGGAATTTCTAAAAAATATATTATAGACAATTAATTATGTACTTTAATTATTAAAACTTTATAATTTTGAAATACAGGCAATAATCTAGTTAAAATTCAAAATTCAAATTTTGAATGACATGTTTCCTCAGAAATAATTTCTTTTGAAAAATTATTAGATTCAAAAAAAAAATTTGAGTTTAAGCCTTTAAATATACTAACTAATTAAAATAATTGTAAACGGTCAAATTTATTAATTAATTTTAATTAAAATAGATTTATTATAATCGAAGTGAAATTAAATTAAATAAAAATATATCACACGAGTCACACGGAAAATTAGAGTTTTGATTCAAATTTAATGAAAATCGAATACGTAAAATAATAAGTGGTTCTCGAGAATCGTCTGAAATTAATCGAAGCCAAAATTAGGTTTATAATGCTAACTACCATTAAATTTTTAACTCTAACGAGTTTCCGAGAAAAACAGTCTTTAATTGAATGTCAATTAAAAATTAGGGCTCTAAAATCCATATTTTTATTAGATTAATTTCGGCTATTTTAGCCTAAAACGGAAGTTCCTGCAAGACTGTGGCCCAAAAATAGCACCTGAAAGAATGTATTAAAATAAAGATACCAAAAGGGTTGGGCTAATTATGAAAATGCTTGACCTAAAAAAGAATTTTGAACCTTCCTTTTTCATGAAATGTGCGCCTTACTTTGCCTTGCTTACAAAGTAATTTCCATAAACTCGACGGTCCAAATCTTACATCAAAATCAACTAAGATCAAAATCCACGGGACAAGGATCAACCAATCGAAAGCGAGTTTCGAAAAGCCTATAAATACAACACAAGAACAACTATGTGCATTTCTTCATAGAAAACCTCTAAAATTTGTTGCTTTCTGGGTGAAAAACACCACAAGATCACCAAAAACAATTTAAATATTCAATCCAAAAGTCAAACAGCCTAAATTTAAGAAACTCTAGAAAGAACACAAAATTCTTCAACTCCATCACCAAAAATAGGCGCTTCATTCACAATGTTGAATTACTGCATAAACACAAGAATTTCGTGGATTAACAACCAAAATCAATTTGAGAATCATCATTCGTGTCTCATAATCAAATAACTACAAGATTAAGCCTCAAAAGGCCCTTGTAGTAAATCATAGTATGTGAATAAGTCGGCATAGCCCCTCGCTCTCTTTGTCAAGCAACATGGAGTAAGCTTCTAGCACCCTCTTCACAAAGAATAAACATATCCACCGTGATAAAGACTCAAGATCGTAAGAAAAGTCAGCTAAATACCTATAATTGGCCTACTTGTAATGAGATCAGCCGCTAAGTCACTTAGCTAGACACATACCAAATCTAAAGTCTAAGTCCCATACAGTATACGCCAAGCAAGCCTCCCGCCGCATCACATCCAAGTCAAAGACCAAGTCCAAGACTAAGTCTTCTATTCAGCCTAGATCACATCGATCCGCACTCCTATCCAGCCTACATCACATGTAGCTTGAATACCCCCTCGGAGGCCTATAGTCTACCCAAGCAAATGTGAGTATTCATCATCACTATCTAACCGTGGGTTCTACACCTGCCTCCACCACAAGAGCTCCACTAGCTCACATGCGCTAAAGAATGATAACAGGAGTTACAACCCTGGAGGAACAAGTAGCTTCTCTCACAAAAGTGATCGAGGACTTGGCCAAACAAGTACGCCTCCGTGATCCACTCACTATCCCACTTAGTCAAGATAGTCGATCACGAGCATCGAACACAGTACCGGGTTATACTAATGGAATTGAGCCCCCTGCAGGCGCCCCTACTCCCCTCCAAGGCTATACCGAGTCACTTCAAACGCTCCACAAAGAAGCCTCGAGCATGCCTCAAAACAAATAAAAAGCTGGCGCATAAGTTGTCTCAAATGTGACGAACAATCCCCACCGCATTGGCGAGTTCATATCGGGCAATCAAAGATAATCGTGGATGCAGGTCACACCTTTACTCCTACATCAAGCCCTACACCTCCCGTGACAGATCGCTTAAAATGCTTCATGGCTATTAGACTCCCAAATTCCAAATGCTTTGATGGAATCGGAACCCCAAACAACACATAGCTCACTTTGTTGAGACATGTAATAACGCTTCGGCACAACAGGATCAAAACGGCCAAACAATAGTTCGATCACTCAAAGGAAATGCATTTGAGTGGTACACCGAACTAGAACCGGCCACTATCAATAGTTGGGCACAACCGAATGTGAATTTTGCCGCTTCAAAGACCCGGCTAAACGCGTAGCATGATAGAACTAACCAACGCTAAGCAAAGATAAAGATTTGAATGCAAGAATGTACTTCGTGAACCGACGGCGGAGTCTGCCTTCAAATGGAAAAGATAAGTCATTAAAACATCAACTATCACCATGTGCATAAGGCACGCACTAGACCGCACATTCTCAGTCAGATAACGCTTCAGAATATTCGAAAGCAAATATCAACCAAAGCTCATGAGCATGAAATCAAGCATAGTCACAATAAGTGGAGGCATTCCATCGTCCTCAAAAGACCTCCGGAGATAAATACGAGGTCAAAAGACCAAGAGACGGCCCTAGAATTGAGAAGAAGGAATCACACGTGGTGACTTCAAAGTCAACCAAGTTTTCTTTCAAAACTAAAAGAACAGAGGGAGGTCTTGACCTCGGTGAGAAGAAATGTCTCTCACTAAAAGAAATGCAGGCCAAAGAATACCCATTCTTTGACTTTGACATTCCAGGGATGTTCGAAGAATTGCTAAAGGCCAAGCTCATAGAGTTGCTTGAGCCTAAACGCCCGGTAAGAAAAATATAAGCACGTAGTGATTTGTTGTAAGTACCACGTGAGTTCGGGTCATCCCATGTAGAAGTGTTTCATATTTAAGCGTATGGATGAATTAGCTCTGACGTGGGGGGTAATCTTATTTAGTTAAGACAAGTCTCCATCTAACCACACTAATTTCATAGTCATTCGAATCTACTAAAGTCAAAGGACTAGAAGACTGTGAGTAAACTAGAGCATGGGAAACATGGGTGGATTATATGAGCGATTCCCGACCACGCAGTCATGACATGTATGCATGTAGATCGGGGTTAAGACTCCGCCTATGGCGTAAAAACCAAGAGGCGCCTGTAGCAGGATAATCCTCAAACTTCGCCTCGGCCACCTTCACGCACGAAGACTTTCTCCAAGAAGATGTTGATCACAACCGACCCCTTTATGTGTCCGGGTATATAAGTAAAGGACGACGCTAGGATGTCGGGTGGATTGGTGGTCACCGTAAACATCCTACCACTCCAAACATTGAAACTCGGGAATCTCCAACGATAAGTTACAACAGCCTCGCATATTGATACAAAGGTTCAATCAAAATGGTCAAAGAGCTCTAGGAATGTATCCCTACACTCGACAACAGAGAACCGAAATTACATTATGGTTCCACGCGATCACCCACCGATCTACATAATGTGCTAATGTGGTACACTATGGATCCATAAAGCAGAATGCAGCCTCCCCGACTTTACATATGTCTCAAGTACCGCAAAAGTGGTGTAGAAAGAACGACAAGGCCGATGAAACCCCTTCACTGGGCCGAAGAGTCACACTTTGTAGAAAAGGTACTATCGAAAAAGAAAACAACCGGCTTCAACAACAGAAGCCTCGTAAATTCCTTTGAGTCGCCCCTTAATCATTCCCTAAAGTGACGACGAATCAATGAAGCATTAGAAGGGCTCACTCTACCTCGACCTTAAATGAAAAGGTAGCTTCCGACATCATTCAAAGGCTTGAAATTACCAGCTAGTGGACCAAAGGTCGAAGATGGCAACTACTGACCAAAGGCCATGCACTTCTGGCCACACGAGCACGCACCTAAAGAGAACAAACCTTGGGAAAACCGCCACTAGAGATTTCCAAGGAGAAAGTGCACAGCCTAAATAAAAATATTGTGAAGTGCCACCGTGGAGAAGAATCCAGAGAAAGGGAGGTCTCCGTTAAACCTTAACCAAGACTTCAACATTTCCCCCTCCGGATCCAAATAAAAAGGGTAACCAATGTGCCGCCCGCCATAAGAAACTAGGAAAATACCCCAAACTCACGTGCCTCATGCCATATCCATAGAGGCAAGGAGAAATACGTAACGATGTCCCAATAAGAAAAGAAATATGCCCTGTAAAACCCAAGTGACTCAGCCATAAATCAATGATTTAAAGTCTCCCTTCTCGAAGTAAGAAGGTTTTACCTAAGGGGCCAAGCGAGATGGGACGGATATAACACCTTTTCACATAACAATGAGGAGGATAAAGCACAACCGAGGATGCTATTGACGACCTCCGTGATTGGGAGGAACATGCCAAAGCCATGCTGACTAGTTAAAGAAATCAATTCGTACCACGCAGGATCCACACGTCCAACATACGCCGCTGCCCTCGACCTGTAAGAGGAGGTTGAGTACGTGCCCCAATTAATGGAATTTAGAGATGTCTTTGTGACATACCTGGGAAAATTTCGTAGTTAAATCTCTAATTTAGTCGCAAGGCCACTTACTTGTAAAGAAAAGGTTCACGACCAAGCAAGTGGCAACGCATAATTTCGGCCGAGTTGGTACCCTTGATGTAAGCCGAGGTCACCGTAATTTATCAATGGTGGCTTTATAAGGAAGTAGTATATCCCATATGGTTGTCAAACATAAGGTCGCAAGATAGCCAAAGAATGGGTACAGGTATGTATGGATTTCGTAGACTCAATCACGCCGCTCGAAGATGATTTTCCACCGCTTCATACCGAAGCCGATGATAGATGCCACTATAGTACCTAAGCATTAACCTCATGGATGTGGATCATCAGATAGAACCAAATCCTTATGGACCCAAAGCATTTGGCCAGCTCACCGCTTCCGAACTCCCATAAGGAATATAATGCTACAAAGCAGCGAATTTTGGAATTAAAGAATGCCGGCGCCATATATCAAAAGAGCCATGTAAAGAATATTTGATGATATGCTTCACAAAACGCTGAAAGTGTTATGTAGATGATCCGTGGTAAAATTGCCAAAAGGAAAATTCTAATTTTATTACATTAATTTGGGCTATTTTAGCCTAAAATGAAAGTCCCAAGGCTTCTGGCTCAAAATAAAGACTTTTAGAAATAAGTGGTTAAATAAAGACTCCAATGTGGTCGGGACTAATATGAAAGTGCTGCTTGACCTAAAAAAAGAATCCATAACCTTACTGCTTCATGAAATAGGCGCCTCACGAGCAGTATTCGAATCCACTACGCGATATCGGGTGCGGAAGACCACCCTAAAAACTCCACGAAAGTGTTACGTCGAGTGTTACGTAGATTTATCCGTGTAAAATCGGGCCAAAAGGGAAGACCACCAAAGACCTACGAGTAGTATTCGAACGGCTCGTGCAATATCGCTTAAAATGAACCCACTAAAGTGTGCCTTCGGGGTCAACTCCGGGAAATTCTTGGGTTTTGTCGTTCGAAAACATAGGTATCAAGATTGAACAAGCTAAATTGATGCCATCGGGCGCCGGCTAAATCAGAACAATCGGTGAAGTCAAAAGCCTTCAAGGCAAATCGAATATTTCAAGGGTTCATATCAAACCTCGCAAGAAAGTGTCAACCCTTCGCCAGGTTAACGAAGAAGTGGAGTACCCTTTGATATAGATGCAACATGTTCGCAATTTTCCAGACATTAAATCGCATACGATGAAGCCCCGCTCGCTTAGCAAAGCATCTACATGTAGGAAGCCGGCTCAAGTATTATATATAGATGCACATGAGCAATCGTCAGAGCATCGCTGCTCATATTATATATGCTTAATTTCATACATGAAATATACTTCAACATCACTGGATGCTGCTGGTGACTTTCAGGCTCGTATAATAGCAATGTATAACAATATAATTGACCATTATTGTTATTATAACGATTATGCATTTGGTGATTTTAGCACCGCATAATCCCCGTATTATCATTGGTAACCCGACTAGTAATTACAATTACTATTATTGAACACTTAGTTTTGTGTGAATCTCATTTAATTCAAACTAGTAAATAAATTGTTACAATAATTGTCGCAACGGCTTAGTTATTGAAACCAATATTGATTGATTTCCAACACTATACTCAACCGGTAAGCTAACCGGTCCGGGGACGGATAACTTTTTACCTATACTCGAATTTTAACTAGGCCTGTAACCTGTTAAATACCCGAAATTTCGGATATAAGTAGGAAATACCCAAAATCCGGACCGATATAGCGCAAATTGGGATCGGAATACCCAAAATCCGGAGAAATATTCAAAATCTAGACCGAAATGTCCAAATTTAAGCACCAAGAAACTCCAATTTAAACTAGATCGAAACACCGTGATCTTCAAGTATCCACCGGGTAAGCTATCGGGCGCAATTCCGGTCCAAATGTTTTCCTATATCCGGACAAGAATGAACCAATAATAGTTTCTGGCCCGGGCCCCACCAATTTTTTGCCGATACCCATACTGCATCGATAACATCACTATACGCGACCGTGAGGTCAGCGTAGTTCGGACTCTCTACCAACACTTTCTTTCGAAACCGGGCCAAGGCTGCGATGCTCTAGCGGCTTTATATTTCGGTTGGCGCTGTTCGTGTGCTATCATACAATACGAGATTTACCTAAAGACTCGAAGAGTAGCGGCCGCAGTCCTCTGTGAAAAAGTCAAATTGGTTACTATTGAATTTAGTTTTCAAAATAGTTACATAATGCAAAATTCAAAATAGTTACATAATGCAATTTTGTTACTCGTACTACATTTAAAAAATTATTTATGGTAAAAGATTCGACTAGAAAAACATTAACAATATGGAGTACATGAAGTAGTAGTGAAGATTATGACAAAATGTACCATTAGAAATATTATACTTTCTTATGTCCAAAATATTCGATTATATTTTCATTTTTGATATTTAATTTTTGAATTCAAATATTTTTTTATGAATTCAATAATATTCATTGAAAATATGTGGATTAATAATATTCTATCCATTCTATAAAGATTGACTAGATTAATTTTTTATGATTAAAGTTAACAAATTCTATGACACTAATTGTCGCACAAAATTTTGATTTGAATTAAATTTATCATGTTAATAATAGATTCTATTAAAGACATTATCATTGATATATTTTCTCCAAGAATTATACAGAGTCTAGGGATATTTTTCAAAAATTAGAATAAGATTCTAGGGTTAAATTTTAAATAACAAACAATTACTCGGGATTCTTTTAAAATAAAAATAAATAAAACATTTTACATTAAAAATACACTTTTCCATTAACAAACAATCCTTGCAACACAAACACACCACCAATACATCAAGATATGCTTGAAGAATGCAGCATCTTGCTATCGTTGACAACTTGGAAATCTTTACTTTTCTATGAATCTACTATCATAGGTGTTGCCTACGGGCAAATTTTCCGGATACAGATATCTTCCTCAATATAGCTCGTGAATGAGCGAATTTTCCCGATACTGAACAGCATCCACAATATAGTTCATTATTACCGAGTCAATGTCCCCGTGCATACCAAGGAAATGGCGCTGCTTAAATACCAACAATGGGATCCAACATAATACACACCCAAATAAGATTTTTAGCAATCGAAACGACTTTATTTTATCCTCGGTATCAATTTCCAGAACTACTACACTTATAAATAAAAAAGAATGTTTATTTCCACCCCAAAACAAAGCATCGCTTTTGGTATGTGTATACGCCTTCAGTATTAAAGGTTCGGTCAAATGCGTAGCTAGAACCTTTAAAATTGACCAAACAAGCTTAATCGGTAATCTTCCAAAGGAGAAAATTCTGGGGTCTATTTGAACATCTTCATAGGAGAACCTTGAACAAACCATACTTGCTTCATCCATAATCGATTTCTGTTTTCAAACATCGAGCATTCTATAAATAGGTGTTGGTTATCATTTAAGGAGATATTGTAGTCTTCTGTGACCTGAGATTAATAAAGAACTCCCCGAGAATAGTGATAATTTGCCCGCTAAGAGGAAATTTCCCCACTAACACATACTGCATCTTGTTCTTTTAGTTTAAAAAGTTATATAATAATCTATTTTAAAAGTCTAAAAATTTAATGAAAAGATAAGAAAATATCATAGATAGAAATATTTTAAAGAAAATGATTAATAACATTATTGATCCTATATCTTTCTAATTGTTCACTATTTCATCACATAACTTTGATAATCTCAAACCTGGATCACTGAATTATTCAAACTAGACGAAGTTGGTCCATCGTGAAAAATTCCGCTAATTCCCTAACTTTTGACCATTTTTTGAGGAGTATTTTGCAAAAATTATAATAAAATTCTGGGGTTAAATTTTAAATAACACCACTGAAGTTCTTTAAAAATAATAATAAATAAATAATTGACATTAAAAATTAAAAAGAACAAAAGTAACACGTACTCACCCCCATACCGTGATTCCAACTCCACCGAGTCGTATTGTCGTGAACTACAACCTAGTCAAGCCCTAAACATTCCGTAAGCACCACGACGTTATGCATTAAACGAAGCCGAGTCAGACGTGGGTATCGAGTACCCGACCGCCTCATTAAGATAATGATCGGTAGTACCCGACTAAGCATAAAAGAGCGCAACTTTAGTAACCGACTTGACTCGAGCAGTTATCGAGTCGGTAATACCCAGCCAAGTTAACTAGGTCGCTGAGTACCCGGTAGTAATCTTAATTAGTTAGTTTTTATATTCATTTTAAATAATGATTATGTAGCAAATATAATTATTTATAAACTAAGTAATAATTCTTTGAATAATATTATTACTTTATTTAGATTATGTATTGAACATTTTATAATAGTATAAAATTTGACAATTTATTAATGCAATTCCAGTAAATATCGAGCAAACCGAGTATTCAAATGAGCACAACCTTGGGCTCATACCCGACTCGTTAACTATCGAGTCAGTAATTTAATGAAAGTGCTCGAAAGCAAATAATGGGTTACCCGGCTGGCTGACAGCAATTGCCAGATGGCCGAGTCTACTGTAGCAATCAACAAAAAACAGGCAAAAGCACCAAGTCTCGACCGAAATCAAACAATACTCCATGGAGAAAAGCTTGAAGTCTAAATCAATTGTCATTATTGTTCTTAGGAGGAATACGAGCAAAATGAGAAAATGATATTGATATGTGGAGGTTGCTACTATTTCTCATATAAAGCGAACACATCAGAATAAGAAAATGATGGGTATCTGTTCCTACTCCTGAATACATCACAAACAAACACACCAATACATCAAGATATGCTTGCTATTGTTGACAACTTGACATCTTAATACTTTCCTATGAATCTATGATCATAGGTGTTTGCCTATGGCAAATTTTCCGGAGACAGATATCATCCTCAATATAGCTCGTGAATGGGCAAATTTTCCTGATACTGACCAGCATCCACAATATAGTTCACTATTACCGAGGCAATCTTCTCTCTGCATGAGAGCTTTCTCATATTAAATTTCGACAAATCGATATTCGTCGTGCAAGAAAGCAACTTCAACCCTGCTAGGGCAGGACTGGTGCCAGAAATTCTATGTAGCTCTTTGACTCCACTTACCAAACCTGACTGGTGCCAGAAATTCTATCTAGCTCTTTGACTCCACTTAACAAACCTGCCAATGCAACAAATATGCAACTGTAAAAAGAAGAGGAGAAAATTCAAATCCAAACATCTGCATAATCAGAATCATGCAAAATCACCATCTTTCAGTTGATAAGAGTTGTCTAACTTATAACTTAGAGCAACAATATGCTGAAAGAATGATTCAGAAGAAATTTTATAGTTGGACGGTTACTAGTTACTACCAAACCAGTCACCAACGAAGTTAAATTAGTATGCTTCTAAAACATCAAATTGAATCAATATGCATATAACGGTTCTCAGTCATGTTTAGTAAAGTTGGGGGTTTCATAATTTTTATTCCTCTTTCAAACAAACAAGCAGACTACCAATCGATGCAGATGCAGATGGATTTCAGAAAAACAGTAAATCCTCAGTCTACATGCTGAATCATTTTATCAAGTTAAACAAGATTAGACAAGTGTAATGTTAATAAGATATACAGAAGAGAGACGAGTCTGCAAACTGATTATTAAATTATGATCATGCACTGTTAGATAAATATCTGATACTGAAATATGAGTTCTATTATCAAACTACAAAATCGAGTTAATTTATCCTTAGAGATGTTGGATATTTGAAGCACAATAAAAAAAGGGATATCCCAATTCCCAACAGGAGAGCCTTTCATGCTAGATACAATACTTGCATCAACCAACAAGCTTTACAAGGTAATTACAGGATACAAGAGAATTCGTAAGGACAAGAATTTGAAGAAGGCAGAAGAGTTATATTAAAACATTTCTCTCAAGCAGTCACATTAGTTACATTGAGTTGATCTACAAGAAAGGCAACGCCGACTAAATGAAAGGTCCGATCCATTTAAGAATAGTTCACAATTGAGACTCAACAATAGAGTTATTAAAGCTATTACCCAGAAGAAATGATACTACTAAAGAAGCTACTCTTTGGTCTAACAAATTCATATCAGTCAGCTCACCAAGACTACTTACTGTACCTTCACTATGTAGTATGCAATATTTTAAAGATGATTTTATTTATTAATGGCCTTCTACTGATCTTTTCCAAAGCATTTGAATTCTCGAAGGAAAATAAGGCACCATGATTAAGCAGAAATATGCATAGAGTTGAAACAAGAGCTAAGATGTCAATTATGCAGATGGGGAAGTACACGTGTCAAATTTAAGAACAAATATGTCCAATACGTAGAATGGGGCCATTTACTAGCTATTATTAAGTACTCCCTCTCCGTTGCTCCTAAATCATCATTCACTTTCGATTCTTTTTAACTTTTAATAATTAAACTTTGACCATACATATTTTGCTTTTTATTGTATAATTGTTATAATCTATTGGCCCAAACACCACTACTAATCCACCGGTTTGCCACCCCTTAATAATCCTCGACCTAACCCTTATATATTATTATATATATTAGCTCATTATCTTCCTTATCGCCCAAAAAAAGCACAAAAGTTTTCATTTTAGTTGTTTTGTACATTTGTGAGGAAAACTTATTCTTCTGTTTCCTCTCAATAAAATACCTTTAGAGTAAACCTTTGAGAGTTTGAGACGCTCTGGTCATCGCCCCTTGCACTCAATTGTGGTACATTCGACATCTGCTTCATTCCTAATCAATTAATCGCGCGATTTGAGCCAAACGACAACAATCTTATCGATCCATAATCTCATCGGGCTGTATCGAGTTTAAAAAATCCCCGAAAGGGCGCGGAGGCACGAAACTTTTCCGTAAAGTTTCAGACCGGGTAAAAGAGGCTTCGATCCTCTTTTTTTAAATTTCGCTTTTTATTTATCATATGGAAACCCGATCTGTTCAATTCTATGTCATGGGTTAGTATATTTTGTTGAGTTTTATCTCAAGGATTTTTGTTGTTAAATTGCTTAAAATTCAAATTACTTTTGTGTTTTTGCGCCATATTATTTGCTAAATTATATTTGTTGGAAATATGATCACAGAATCAATATGGCGTGATTCGCTTTTGATTTGAAAGCCTGATTTTAGTACGCGAAACAAAAAATCGTTGTATTTTAATTCAAGAAAAATGTTTTAAGGTCATGGTCAAACTTATCCCCGCCACCGTAATGTATGATAAAAAGCTTGAAATGAATGAAAATGTACGTGTTAGTATTTATTTGAACTTATGTGATCCTCGTTTATTAGAAAAGTTGGAATCAATGGAGCCGCTGCTTAAACTCTTTGGGATAAACCGAATAGTCTCTATATCAAACCTCATTGCCTAGTAAAATGTTCTTAATCGGTTATTTAAGTTCGATTGATACTTTGTTGATATAGAAGAAAATCTTTGATGTTTTACTAAACTTTATTTCGATATTGCTGGCGTGCCATAAGAACATGTGATGATTATGCTCTCATTGCTCTTTTAAATGCTATAATCTGATTCTTTTAGTGATGTTAAATCAAGTATTAAGAACGGTGGATGAGGTCACCTTAGACATTGTAGTAATGGTCTTAAGAATAAAAAATTGATATGAAGCATTCTCGAGGTAGTAAGAATTTCGGACTGGTTATGTACGCAGGCAGATCTCGACAGTTTAATTCTCAAAAAAGAATGAACATAATGCATACAATACTAAATAGAATACTTACACAAAAAGGATAGATCTAAATCTAAGTCTAATGGGAGAAAGTGTTTTAATTGCCATGAATTTGGCCACTTCATTAGTTAAGGATCATTCCCAAGTCTAATAAAATCAAAGAATGAACATGCTTAATTTGGCTATCCGTGGAGGGTAATTAGCGATGTTTTTATGGCTAGTAACTTTTGTGATTATGCATTGTTGAACTCAAGGCTTCTCGACATTCTTTATGCAAGTCCGATTGGTTAAGAGACTCGGGTTACCTCTTTCATATGACCTTTAAAAACCTGTTTTCAAACTATAAAAATGTTGAACATGGCTTTGTGTCATTGACAAATTCTAAAAATTGCAATGTCTTAGGAATATGAGATGTATGTCTTAGGTTCTCTTCTGGTTCTGTGTTTACTTTGAAGAATGTTAGGCATGTTCCCCGATTTGGCGGTATAATTTGATTTCATGCGCATCCCTGTAGAATGATAGTTCGAGGGTAAACAAAAGGGTTATGAAAAATTCTCAAGGGTTACTTGTGGTTTTTTCTCACGAAAAGAAAAATAACATGTATGTTTGTCATGCTGAACCTGCTTATGCCTCTCGTGAACTCTTGCCAATGCATGTAAATTTGTTTTATGGCACAACAGATTAGGTCAAATGTAGTACAAAATATTAGAAATTCTCGCATAAAGATGGGTCACTTTGGTAGTGGGGATAAATGTCCCCATCCCTTCTCGCGGAATCATGCGGTTGGGGAATGCAAACATAGCGAAGTTTTTCCCATTTCCTCAGACCCTAAATCAAACCAAGTGTACTGGCGCTTTGAGTATTTGCATGTCGATGTACGTGGGGACCCTCTAGTGTTACTTAATACGGAGGGAACCAATATTTTCTTTCCATTATTGATGATTATTCTAGAAAAGTTTAGTTTCATCAAGCCAAAACATAAATCGATGTTTTTGTTAAGTTTAAACTCGAAAATGTTAATTGAAAACCAAATTGTAAGAGAATTAAAGCCCTTAGACTAGTAATTGTCTTGAATTTTGCAATAAATAAATGAATGATCATGTGCTAATCGGGGTATTAAGAGACATGTGACTGTTCTCTATATACCCCACAGAACGGGGTAAATTTAAAGGATGAATAGAACTTTGCTAGAGAAAGCGAGGCTCTTTTTAGCCATGTCCGTCTTTCTAAAAAGTGGGATGCCAAGTAATACCGCTGTTTGTTTGATTAATAGGTCCCCCTAGCATACCTTGGGAGGGAGTTAACGACCTCGCTCCTGTGCTCTCGAGGTTATGTCACCAATAACTCAGACACCGTAGTCACCGACGATGGATGACAACATAAAAAGACTTCATTTGACACTAATAATAATAAAAATACACTTTTGTCCATCTGTGGTGAACTAACAACATATACACAAAACAAACGAACAACATAAATACAAATTCACCATACTTATACAATTCAAAGATACACAAGAATCCAAAATACAACATAGGAAAAGTTCGACAACCGCACTTCAACGAATACAATACCCAAGTCTAATATACAAATTGACAACAAAAGGGAAATGACTGATGAGGATTTCCTATGCTACCACCGCCATCTACGATCTTCTTCAATCCGCAGCCTCATCAATGCAAATTTTCAACAACCTCACCGGACAACTCCTAACTCCAGTATAAAATGCCCGCTTCATAGTGGAGTCATTTATTGCCGAGTGAATACAAATAATTACGTACTCGATCCTATATATACATATTCACATACTTATATAAATAACATATGCTTATACATCAACCAAAGCACACAATGAATAACAAATTTCAACTCACATAGAATCCTCTCTGTATACTCCATGTTACATAATACTATACAAATAAGCTTTATAATCATAAATAACGATATTCATTCATGGAAACAAGCTAAGACACAAAGGTACCAAATGAGGAATCCAATTCCCAAATAATAAGTAATGCTATAAGGAATCCACCTCCAAATAACACATATGAGGAATCCACCTCCAAATAATACACATATGAGGAATCCACCTCCACATAATCGCATTTAGGCCCACTCCATCCTCCCGACCGAGGCTACACCCCTCAATGTGCATATCGCATCAAAACCTCCCGAATCCACGGGCAACCCACAATATGCACACCACACCAAACCTCCCGGCCGGGTCACCACCGCCTCCGCAAGTAACACATAAAAGTAACCAAACGTGATCAAAGACACGCCCACACACAAAGACACAACCACACAAAATCTCATAACACGAATCATACCAACTATCCCATGATATAAATAATAATCATAATATCGCATGATATGAATCATAATCGCAATTATTCTCATAATATAACCCAAAATCTCAAATTATTTCATCATATGTATCATAAATCAAAGTTTTTATACATAATATCAACTAGCACCACACAATACACATATCGTATCAATCCCAAGATATCACACGTAATATATACAACATAACATATATGAAAGGTCCCCATCGTGAGATTTGTACTCACCCGAGCCCAAAAAGCGCAATAATGACTCTAGGCACCGTACATCCGTGCTCAACTCCTAGATATTACACTTAGGATGATTTATATAAGAAAATCCACAACTTTGTTCTTTGAATTTAGCGACAATCTATGAGAGAAATGGAAAAAAATCCAAGTGGGGAAACGGAGAGAAAGATTTTCGCCACGGAGTGGAAAAGAAGGTTTTGGATGAGGATGGAGATAAAATGCGGTAGAAGTGGATATTTGTGAGGGGAAGAAATTTAAGTTCCGCTTGGTTTCGGTTAATTTTTACACCTTCCGCACTTAAATCCTTTTCAACCAAACCGATTTCCATTGTGTTATTCCCCGAGGCATATATTACTACTGCATCTCATGCTCATCTCGATATATCGATATTATCTCGTAATTATTTATACTATCTCCGGTCCCACCCACAAACCGAAATATACCACCAACCGACCGATTTGTTGAATTCTCCACTAAACTTAGGTACTTTAATTTCACTCAAAATAGTCCACCGAGAAACTTATATACTATCAACATAATATCGGGTAAGGAACGTGATTATTTCATTCTACCCACTTTGCGCAAAATTTCGCCCTTCGAAATTTATGACCCGATTTTTTTTTATCGCCCCAACTCGCTTTTCAATATGTTTTATTACCGAATATCACGACATTTCGTCACCAATCACATTTTCCCAACATAGTCATTGACTTCTGCAGATCGGTAACGCCTCGTAAATACATTCGCAACGCACTCGAATATTACTTATTGCAACCGGATATTACACAATCTAATCTCATATCATAATTTAAGTACTGGGCCATACGTACTCTACCAATGTATATACGCCTTTCCTCATATCCCATATTACACCAACACCCACAACTTTATATTTTATCATGTTATTAATATCATAAATCAATCCATCAATACTACCCACTCAAAATCAATACCTATATCATGGTATATCGGCCGATCCGCTCATAATTCGTGGTCATCATATTACCTCAAGTATTGACTATCGATCTTATTAGCGCGAAAGTAAATTTTATCAAAACCCCACTCATCAAATTATTTATCACTGACATCTTGGCATCCGTGATAGTAACACCTGCTTCAAAGATACAACTAATGTGTAACACATCACCAATAATCCATCATTCCTAATACTCCCACACATATCCTTTTTAAAACACCACTTCATAGTATAGTCATATCCACCTTAACAAATCTGCACATATTAGTCTACCCAGGTATGTATATAGCATCACATCGCCACTCATCAATACATTATCACCATACACTTCATATACGTTCATTTACCATTCTCATACCATCATGATTTCATCATCGTATAGGTCAATATCGTGTTTTTCCCCTTGCACCTGTCATTTCATTTATATCAACACCATGTCATGCCATAACATCTCATAAAGTTATCATTATCTCAATTTCACCCTGGCATATATACCCTAGGTTACTGTTAACATCATATATTTCTAGTCTTACCATGATTTATCAACATCCGATTTCCCACATGATAATTCCAACAACATGCATATATATATATCATCCATGCTACAATGTTAACCGATCATTCACACCACCTGCTTGATAACCCTTTATCAGAACAACTTATTACTAGCTCCAATAGCTATCAATATCCCCTTTTCGCATAATCTCACTCCCAATGTCTCAGTTTCTAGTCTAGTTGAAAATTTCAATCTACCATATTCCTTCTTGACATCACACTTCATTCGAACTTTCATACAACAAGTATCGTTAACGGCTTCTACAAAAAATTGTTGTATTAACTACTGACTTCACTTCCTTTAGTCCTCCTCTCCGTATAGTACTTTATGAATCCTAATTCCTGTTCACTTAGCTATATTATCGTATCCACCCAATGCCATTCCTTCATTAATTTAACATATCAGAAACTTATTCTCTGTGGTAGTCATATCAAGTTCCATTCTTCCCTCAGAGTTCTTCATCACTCATTAGAGTCATTTTTCCTTTCCTCCCATCTCATTTCAGCAATATTAGAACTCAACATCTCTTCAATAGCTTCCGGCGGCAATCCTAACACCGGCTCGTTAGTATTACCGTGAACAACTTTCCTCTTACTTAAATTATCATCTCAAGTAACCTCGTGCTCCACTTCAATACGCCTTTTATATCCTCAAGGCTAATAGTCACTACTTTCCGATAAGGCCTTTATAATCAACACATAACATTCCCAAATATTTGTCCTTGAATTCATGAATTCCACTGTTGTATTCTAATTGACATCTGACCTCGCTTTATTATTAACACCCACAAACGACGTTTAACATCTTGACTCACGTCCTCATGACCATTACAAAATCCACAGAATCTTATAATTGCTCCACATAAACCTTGTACCACACTTCACATAATGATTCAACCTACGTAGAAACTTGTAGATCTACCGTACAATTCAATTATTATCCTTATTATATTTCTCCAAATCCATCATCCAATCATGAGTTATAATTTTTTTTTTCGCTGGGTATCCTCTAGAGTTGCGGGTCAACCCACCTCTCTTCCCTCTCATGATATCAATTAATCTCTAAGTCACGATACACCTTAAAAACTACCAAGTCCTATAGTATACACCCACCCAGACGAGCTCATTCTCATAACTATGCTCCCGACCACGGTGCAACATCGATATCTTCTACCACACTGTTAATACTCCATTGTCCCTAGATTCGTCGACCTTCATCTACACTAAGTAGTCCATTAATTCAAATCCTTAGAACTAACATTAGCACATCACCATCATTAGTTTCCCTCTATATTATCCTTTTAAACAAAATTTCCATTTATGACCGATATATTAACCATCATATTTCTCTCTTATAAGTGAGATCCCAAGATTCATTGATATGCGCATTAATTCTACCCAATTTTCCTTACCATAGTCCAACTTTCTCCGAAAGGACGATACTTCAAATCTTATAATTTACGAGAATTCCATTTATAACCTCAACTCATCCTTGAAAAATTTCTCCTCAACCTTTGAATCGGAACACAATCAGTTGTCACTTATCTTGTAACTAGTATGATATCCAAACATTTTACTCCCCTTATCACCCTGAATGTCGTAGTCCTCTATTCCTGACAAAGAACCCAAATGCGTACCTTTGATTCATTTAACCTTTAACCTTCTTAACCATCTATTCACGTCTCTTAACCATAATTTATGAGATTCACCTCTTATAACTCTACTCAACTCATCTAACCACAAATTTAAATTTCTCAAATCAACATCTTTCGTTATATATAATTACATAATATACTCAAATCTTCGAAGAAATCATCATTCTTTTCTCATGTCTTTTCCTTGACTACTCGAACAACCAAATTGCACCCTTAATCAAATCTTTGATGTTCCAACTATTATTACCAAATTCATATCTTAATTTCATACTTTCTCCTTTCAATTCACAGTTGTTAGAACTCCACGTATCCTACACCAGCCTAACATATACTCCACGTATCATACCTTCCCATGGTTCTATTCCGTGCTTCCCGTTTCATCGTGAAAGGACACTATACACAACTTTACTTCATACATTAACAACCACCAACATCCGATTCCAATCTCATCTCAATCATGTTCCTCAAATTCCCAAATTCCCTATTTATCATCGCCTTAAATAATATATCACCATCCCGCTTAAGATCCTTTATTTCATAAAATTATTCAACACCATGATCCGGGGCCTCAAAGTTTTATTATCAGAGTAATTACTAAACATCTTTTTTCTTTCTCCCGTATCCCAAAATTTTCATTTTGTTTTTTCCACTTTATTCTCCAAGCGACAATTCACAACTTTAAGCAATTAGAACTTCAAAATGACAACTAACCAAAATATTCATCTTTATCCTAACTTCAGCTACATTAAATCCATCACAGTATCCACTAATAGAGCATCTGATACTTAATTCCAATTCAATACCAATTTTTTTTCCAATATTTCGATGTACCAACATATTCCAATACATCTAGACGATCGGAGAATCAAGGCATTAATTAGGGGCCAATCGTAACAACAGCTTTTACGGCAAAATTTTTCCATTTCACTATCTCACCCCTTAGTATCCATCGAAATAGAATTTTTAATATCAACCTATTACGCACTTACATCTTCTCTTCTGCTCTCTCTCATATTCATACTCCCACATCGACAACAAGTATCTATTAACTCACTTCATCTTCACGAGCGCTCCATCCCGACACGCAATCCAAATTAATCCTCTCTACCCCAACACTTGGGTCCAAATCTATCATAATTCCATACCAACACTCTTCCACCAATTATTTCTCAAAGACCGATTTAGCTTCACGCATCTAAGGACTTACAATCTTATACCATGTAATCACCGGATTACCCTCTTAATACTCTTTAGATTTACATAAAACCCTGTCCACTCAACAACTCCAAATCCGACATTATAAATTTCTTTCCCAACATCTTTTGATATCTCCCTTCTTCCCAACAAAATTCCAACCACTCCATCCATTCCTTTAATGTCTCGCTCTAAACCCTTCCGGTTTTGAAAGTTCACATCCTCTATATAACCATCAAGTATTCAGGTAGTAAAGCATGCAATCTACTAACTCAACGAACCCAATTATCCGTAGAAAATACCACGGGGTAAACACCTCGAGGCTCTTCATAATTCAACTTCAATTGTATACTCATCAAAGTTACTAACCGCTTCAATTCTTATGTCAACTTACAACAACGAATACGATTCATCTCAACCTTCCCCTAAGGGTACTCACACGCAGTTCGACGAAAATCTTCCAGGTGGCATCCTCAACAGTCAACGGTCAACGAAAGAAGAGAAATTCAGACTCCACAAGAACACTCAGATATCGACAACCACTCGACCATCTTACACCTAGGCACGTGAACCAATACGGTGACACTGCAAAAACCAAACCTAAGCTCTGGAGCACCAAAATTATATCGCACTACCTGCGCCGGTCACTATAAGGCCATCAACAACCTCAGACACCGTAGTCAAATTTGTATCGATGGACGACAAATACAAAAAGACTCCCCCATTTGATATTAATAATAATAAAATACACTTTTGTCCATCGCCGTGAACTAACAACAACATATGCACAAACAATCCAACAACATAATACAAATTCACCTTAATGATACAACTCAAAGATACACAAGAATCCAAAATACAACATAGGGAAAGTATGACAACCAGACCCCTCAATGAAATACAATACACAAGTCTAACAATATACAAATCGACAACAAAGGGAAATGACTGATGAGGAATTCCTATGCCACCACCGCCTCATCTACGATCTTCAATCCAAATTTATCAATGCAGCCTTCTCAACAACCTCACGATCAACTCCTTAGAACCTGTGCATAAAAACATGAGGCGGAGTCAATTTATTGTCAGTTGAATACAACACGTACTTGATCCCCATATATACATACGAGGAATCCACCTCCAAATAATACACACATGAGGAATCCACCTCCAACACACATGGTGAATCCACCTCCACATAATCACGAGGCCTCCACCCATCCTCCCGACCGAGGCTACACTTCAATGTGCATATCGACTGTAAACCTCCCGAATCCATCTGGCAACCCACACAATATGCACACCACACCAAACCTCCCGGTCAATACCACCGCCCGCAAGTAACACACAAAAAGAATCAAACGACAAGACAATGCAAACAATAATACCAAAGACACAAACTAATAATAAAATCTCATAACATGAAATCATATTCACAACTATCCCATGATATAAATAATAATCATTATCGCATGATATTTAATCATAATCGCAATTATCTCATAATATAACCCAAAATCTCAATTATTTCATCATACGACTATAAATCAAAAGCTTACACATAATATCAATCATAATCACACACACACATATCGGTCAATCCCAAGATATCACACGATTATATAATAAACATAATATATACGAAAAGGTCCCTATCGTGAGATTTGTACTCACCCCTCGAGCCTAAAAAGCAAGAATAACGACTCTAGGCGCTCCCCGCGGCTAGATCCGTGCTCAACTCCTGGGAGTACGATGGTGATGATGAGGAGAAGAAAATCCACAACTTTGTTCCCTTGAATTTAGGCTACAATCGGCGAGAGAAATGGAAAAAATCTGGCAAGGGGGAAACTGGAGAGAGCATTTCTGCCAATGGAGGGGAAATAAGAAGGTTTCGATTATGACGGAGATAATGTGGTAGGTCGATATTTGTGAGGGAAGAAATTGCCCCGCCATTTCGGGTTAATTTTACACCTTCCGCACTTAAATCTCAACGAACCGATTTCCATTGTGTTATTCCCCGAGGCATATATTACTACTCATATCTTATACTCATCTCGATATATCGATATTATTCCAAAAATTATTTATACTATCTCCGGTCCCACCACAAACCCGAAATATACCACCAACCCACCGATTTGTTGAATTCTCACCAAACTTCAAATTTTTAATTTCACCGAAATAGTCCACCGGTAAACTTATATACTATCAACATAATATTGGTAAGGAACGATTATTTCCTAAAGTTCCTTTAATCCGTGCTTACTGCAACGCTGATTTAAGTAATTTAAGAAGTTTTGGTTGTGTTATTATGTGCATCAAAAAAAGGATGTTGGAACCTAGATCTAAAAATGTGTTTTTCTTGGAATATCCTCAAGGAATAAAAGGTTATAGACTTCTTGGGATGTGATCAACCGAATTGAATGTCGATAAGTAGATATGTTATTTTTAATGAAAATGAATTTCCCCGCTGACTCCTTCCACTTCACCTATTAATGATGCTCCAAATGAGGTGAGCAATTGCCCGATAACCTAATCAACCTCGAACCTTCTTCCTAAAATGAGATTTCATAAATTACCCCTTGTAAATCAAAATGAGATTACTCCTAATGGCGTGAGAGTAATGTTGTTCCCGATGCGAATGTTTTGTCTCAATGATTCTAATGCTTTGAATGACTATTAACTCACTAGTGGATGTATAAAAAACCATTAAAATGCCCCGAAAATATGAGATAACAATTTGAATGATTGTAATTTGTCCGTTTTGCTTTTTGATGTTTTTGAACTGAATGCTACGAGCCTAAGACTTACAAAGAAACTTTAAGGCCTAAATATTCCAATGAATGGATTGATGCTATGAATAGCTTAAATGGAACTCCCTAAGAATTAACCACAAACTTGAAACTTGTTCCTAAAACCCCTTAGTCAGTTCAAAGGTAATCAGAAGCGGTTGTTTAAGGCAAGAAGAAACTAATAAGGTTAGATTTAAGACTTCAGTTAGTAGCTATGGATTTACTCAAAGGAGGGAATAGATTATGCTAAAATTTTTGCCTGTGGTAGTTAAGTTTACTAACAAGTAGAATCATGTTTGCTTTAGTTGCTCATTTTAATTGGGAATTAAACAAATGGATGTTACTAATGCTTACATGTTAATTCGATAAAAATATTTATATGCATCAACCCGAGGGCTTTAGATCCTAAATTGCCTGATAATGCTGTGTTTGTTAAAAAAGGCTCAGATGTTTTAAAACAATCCCTAGGCAACGGAATATTAAATTTGACAATCGCATTTAGTCTTTGAAGTTTAAAAAGCTTCTTCCGATAATCGTCAGACTTTTAAGAATATAGACTATGTGCCCGTATTTTTGTTTGGCTGTGAGACGACATATTGACGCTAAATTTGCTCAAGCCTATCGGAAAGACGTAAAAAAATGTCTTTGGTGATAATTCTTTGATATGAAAGATTTAGGAAGCGATAAGAAAATTCTAGGCATGAACATTATTAGAGACGTAAAGAAATTTACTCTTGTTTTAAATCAAAGTATATATGTTAAAAGATTTTGAGTAAATTTCTATGTCCTGATGCTAAATCATAATGTACCTCTTACTTCATTTCAGAGTTATAGTGATCGGCCCTCAAGACCTAAACCTAAATAAATTAGGCGGTGTTAATGCTATATTCTAATGCTATAGGATTCCGCTTATGTATCTCATGGTTACCACTAGGCCCGATATTACATTTGGGCGGTTAGTTGCTTCGAGTAAATATATGTCTCAATCTCGTATGCCTCTATCGAAACGCTTTGAAGTTGGCCGTTAAGATATTTGAAATTCATCACATGTTGGCTCGAGTTTCTTAGATATCATGATGGCATTGGGTTAGTTGGCTATGAGATTCTAATTATGCTAATGATGGCATACAGGAAATTTACTACTTCATGTATTTACTTTTGTGTGGTTTTGCATGCTCGAAGTCTCAACTTCAACCAATTGTTGTTTTATCTCCTAATCGAATTCGAGTATGTAGTCGCTTAATCGTAAGCTTTTAAAGAAGCTATTTGGCTTAGGGCTTTATTGTCTGGAATTGGTTTTCTTGACAAACATGTGGTTGTATTTTCTGATAGCCAATCTGCTATTCAATTGTGTAAAAATCCTGTTTTCCATGATAGGACTAAGCATATTGATGTTCGATTTCACTATATTCTGATATCGCTGAAGGTGGCATCAGAAGTTGAGAAAATTCCTCGGAATTTAACTCATGGATATAAGTACCTAAATGTCATGAGTGGAGAAATTCATTTCCGTCAGCAATCCCGAACTTTGACATAGGCTCGATTGGACGGGTTGCGTATTTTGAACTCCGACGACCCTACGGTAGTAGTTCGGTCCCTCGTGACTCAATGCTGCTCGATTTTTGCCCGGTCTTGTGACAATAGTGTATAATTTTGTGTATAATGCATTTCATTACTTGTATTGTCTTTGTGGATTTTACAAGTAATGGTTTGGCGATGACGAGGTCCTGCGGATTCCCATGCTATGTCAAATGTGTCACTTCGTCCAAAGGTGGAGATTGTTATAATCTATCGCCCAAACACCACTACCAAATCCACCTGTTGTCACCCTCTTAATAAATCTTTGACCTAACCCTATATTAGCTTTGTCATCTTCCTTATCAAGCCAAAAAGAATAAAGCTCATCTTAGTTGTTTGTATACTCGTGAGAAAAACTTGCTCTTTGTTCTTCTTCACAAAATACCTTTCTAAAGTAGTAAACCCCCGGTAGCTCTGAGACGCTTCGGCTAAGGTCCCCTAGACCAATTCTATGTACATTTGACATCGGTTGTCCCGAAATCAATTAATCAAGCGATCTAAGTCAAACGACAACAATCTTATCGATCCATAATTCACTAATACATTTCTTATGAAAAATATATCAATGGAAGTTAAATTTGAAATATATTTTATTGATATATTGTTCATAAAATATTATAAAATAAAACAAAAAATATCTACGATTAAAGTTCAACTATTAAAAGATCAAAAGTCAAAAGTGGAGAATTTTTAGGAAATGTGAGTAAGCATATCTTATTTCTTAATTTAATATAGGATCACGTATTGTTTAGTATCTGAATGTAATAGGAAGTAGGAGGAATAATATACTCCATATAACAATCTCACTAATTGTCCCATTCTTCATACTATCAAAGCCCTAGGTTCTTTTCTAGTCACAAATTCAAGATTAGTGACGTTACTACCTGATCGATCCGTATATTAGTCCAAAGATTCATACGATAAGCATCATCGAATATATCCGACCGATCCGATAAGGTTATCGGGCAAAATTTAGAACCGACCGACCCGCTTAATTATCGGGCGGGTAACCCATCCTAATAACCAAATTAGAAAATCTCAAATCCCAAATTAAAAATCACCAAATCAAATCCATAACTGAAAATACCAAATCCCAAATCAACAACCAAAATTAACATTTCTAAATCACAAATCTAACCTCGAATCAAAATTAATCAATCAAAAAACCAAAATTAACATTTCTAAATCCCAAATCCAAAAACCTCAAATCAAAATTAATCAATAAAAAACCCAAAAAAAGATGAGGCGGCTTTGGTTGCCGGAGATGTCGGGTTTCTGAGGTAATTAAAGACGGCTTCCATTTGTCCGCTTGTTGTCAGGCCTGGTGGGGAATTCGACTTTCTTTATTGATAATCGTGAGGGAGCGGTTAGTAGATACATGACAAATCCTCGTCAAGAACATCAAGCATGCCGAAAAGTCTCAGATACAAAAAGTGACCACAAATGTTGCATTATGTTATGGAGGATCAAACTTTTGTGTTAAGAGGATATGTTGATTCTGACGGGTGATCAAGATAAAAGCAAACACACCACCGGATATGTGTTCACTCTTGCTGTGGAGTAGCTTCACCGGATATGTGTTCACTCTGCCGTGAGAGAGTAGTCAGAAGCTGTGATCTCAAAACTACAATTCGTTGTGGTTTTATCAATGATGAAAGCAGAATATATGACAACTACGCAAGCTAGTAAAGAAGTAATATGGTTATAAGATGGTATTAGAGGAACATGGGCACAAATAAGAGAAAATATTTATCTAGAGTGCTTGCATATAACAAGGAATCCAACCTCTCATTCTAACACAAAACATATTCAGTCAAAAAAGTGGAAGAAGGAACAATAAATATGAGAAAGATGCACACTAAATAGAATCTGACCAATTACATCACAAGGGCAGTCAACAGTGACAAGTTTGTTTGGTGTTGAACTTCTAGTGGCCTAATAGAGATATCGGCAACATGAATGTTAAAGAAATAAAGGGCATTCGAATGGTAAGGATTGTTATATTAGTGGTTTTAAATTACTTTTTAATACTTCCTCCGTTTCCTCCATTTCAGAATAGATAATTGTCTACAGAAAATTTACTTTTTCATAATAATTGATTGTTTATAATTTCAATGTAGTTTTTTACACCGTCACACTAACGGTCATCACTGAGATACCGTCCCCGTGGATATCACGGAGGACTTATCATGGATAAAGTGCCTCAATCGACTCCAGGACTGTAGCTTACTTTAACCACTTTAATACAAGATTTGCTCCCTTATAAGAGTCGAACTCATACTGCATGTAGAGGCGAGGGTGCTAATACTTAACACTCCCCACTTTAACAGTGAGCTACGTCCTTGTGCATCGAATGAACATTCTCAATATTATGCCTTGAAGAGGACTCGAGACATCTTTAAACTTCTCAGGTTCAAGAGAACAATCGAGGGCTATTAAATGGCCGAACCGAACTATCAGACATGATGAGAAAGTCTCATAGGTGGCAAAAAATGACAGCCATCCAAGAATCGCTTTTGCTACGCATCTCTCAACCTCAAGAGGTTTCATGCAGAGAAAAATTTAAAGAATCTATTTACTTCAGATGAATGGTTTGAGAACAAATGTTCAAAAAAAGTGTGGGAAAAAATGTGAGAAATTTGATTCAAGGCAACCCTTTTGGAAAAATACATCTTAGGACATCGATCCACTTGAGCGCTACACGAGACTGAGGAGAACAAAGCCTACAATGGTATATATATTTACAGTCAATGGATAAGACAAAAAAGACTACCAAAAAGCTTTCTCTTTATAATGAAGAAAAGTACGAGGAAATTTTTTGAACTTCTTATTAATTATTGGGGATGTAACAATTAATTGCATAGGCCTTTGCATGCTACATTAAATTAGTTGAATCAGTCTTTATTTTGTGAGAATGAAAATATTCATTTGGATGTTAAGATCATGCGAAATTTTCAAATATATGTTGAGAACATGATATGAAATATGGAGATGCAAGATAAGATTTCTGAGGAATTAAATGCATAGAAAAATGCGTGATTGCTCAAAATTAACTATTACAAAGATTTTCTGCATCACCCGCTGAAGGGTTCTAAATATTGCCCACGACACCTACCTTGAATAAATTTTGTTTTAAACATTCTCAATCCTCGCTTATAGTTCACATCCGCATGTGAAAAACTAAATTTCTTCGACCTGATCGAACTTTCAATGCGCCGATTGCCTCCTGAACAATTTTTTAGTCCAGTTTGTAAACAATATTTCTAGTTCGAGTTGCTCCCATGTCAGGTTTTTCATCAAGGGTAAAATGAAATTTTCACACATATAAGAGCTTTGGGAGGAAAATCATAAAGAAAGAATTTAGGCTTCAATTAACATAAAACAAAAAAGAAATAAACCCCCCACCCCATTTCTAGAATCGTCCTCCTCAAAAAATAAATAAACCCCCACCCCAATCTCTATATGATCTTCTATCACCGACCCCAACCCTCACTCCCTTCCCATCTATCTTCACCAACTAACCTCCAATTCAATAACTTCACTACCAAATAACTGTGATAGGGCGTCAAGTGTGTGGTTGCAAGGGGATTTAGGGGTGAGGGGGGAGGTGAGGGGGGGTTGCGTCATCTTGAACATAACCTTTATCTTCTTCGGTGGCCTCAAAATGCAACAGAATCTTCCCAAGCTTTTCTCAGAAACTAAAATCAGAAAGGAGCTAAAAGCTTTTAGCAGAAACCATTTCCTAAGCTTTGTGTTTGCAATGATGGTTTTTACTATTGGGTTATTTTAATTTGACAAAAATTATTTGTTTAATGTTTTGACTTTTCAATTGGGTTGCTTTAGTTTGATAAAAATTACTCCGTATTTGTTTAGTGTTTGATTTGTCCAATTGGGTGGGCGTGAGGGCAGTGGGGTAAGGGGTGGAGGCGGTTGCAGGAGGAGGGAATTTGGGGGTGAGTCGGGAGGATGGGGAAGACGATTAGGGAAGGGGGTTTATTTATTAATATAATTGATATTACTGAACGAGATTCATTAGTTCAGGGGCCTCTGAAATTTAGCGTTATTTATAATTCCTTCATTTTTTATTCGTCGCTTTAATCATTCGCACATACAAATTAAAAAAATTAAAAATTACTCAAAAGATATCGAAATGTGAAATATCAATTACTCAAAATATATAATTGGTCGGATGATAAATTAATAACAAAAAATAAAAGACATCAAAATGTAATACACTTTTCAACGTTAGTGCCGACAAAGTGAAGCTAAACAAAAAATTGCCGCCAGCATAAGTAAAAGAGGAACTGAGAGAGATACATAGTTATTTTTATAACTTAAGATAGTTAACACTAAATTTTTATTTGTTTGGTTTCTTACAGATTCATAGCAAAAAGAGAAACAAGCTTGTCAAAAATCCCTTAAACAACTTGGTGTATATCAAATACAACAAGGCTTTGAATATGAAATATCAAGCACATGATAAGATACATCCAATTCTTCTTAACAACATCGATGAAATCAATGAATGGATTGGCAAACATGACAAGATGTATTCGGATACTAGTGTCTATCACTATCGACAATGAAGTTGATGAAGATGATAATTTCACAAATGTTGATGTTCGAAGGAGAGTCCAAACTTGGACCACAATTTAAGGTCCGCAAGTAATTCATTTTCAAGTGTTCATGGAAAAAAGAGAAGATTTATATTGACGAAGACTTAGAAGAAGAGAAGCACACCTCCTATTTGGGACGTGGATCAACAAGTTGTTCCCATGATGATGAGTTGGTAGATGATGATGAGTTGGTAGATGATGATGACTAATTATTGAGTTTGTCATTGAATTTTGATGCTTGTTTGCTTTTTTAATTCTAGTTTCATGTTGAATGATTGTGTTTGTCAATAAATTATGATGCTTGTTTGTTTTTCAATTCTAGTTCATGTTGGATGATTGTGTTTGATATAGAATTGTAATGCTTGTTTGTCTTTTGAATTCATGTTTGATAATATTTAATAAAAATATTATTATTGTTAAAATAATAACTGTAAAACTATTCAAAGCTTCCGCTTCAACATGTCTGTCACTCCATAGACTTTTTGAGTTTCATCGTCTAATTGGAGGGAGAGTATGGTCTCATATGAAGAAATAGTAAAACTAGGTCCATTGATGATAATAAATCCACATCAAGGAAACTCACTTAGATGGCAAAGCAAACAACATAATGTTATTGCTACAAGTAGTGAAAAAGCCAATTATATAGTCGGAGTATGGGACGCAGTTTGAATAAAAAAATGTGAAAAGAATTTAAAATTCAATATATGGCTCCAATCCGGTTCTCCTTTGGTGATCCGTCAACAATTCAACATAACATATACTCCGTATATCCGAGTACAACATGGTAGAACAAAACATGTTGAGGTGGATCAACACAAAAACATTGATGAAACAATAATTAAAGATTGAACATTTACCTACAAGACAACTAATTGATATTTTGACCAAAGGATTATATTTGATTTCTTTCTAGACAAATTTGGACTCATCGATATATATCGTCCAATTTGAGAGAGATTATGATCTTATATGAAAAAATAGTAAATAATCATTGGTGTAAAGGTATATTTTTGTTTCCTTTTGTATAGTATCTTATGATTATTGTATGCGGTCTGTTCTCTTAGTAGGAACTAGGAGGAATAATATACGCCTTCGGAGTATAGCTCAATTGATAAAAAAACTAGAGTATTAAGTACCAACAGTCTGACCTCTTCACACGGCGTGGATTCGATTCTCATAAAAAGAGAACATTATATTGAGATGGTTAAAAGGAAATCTCTAGTCCTGATCAATTGAGATACATCTCGCGATTAACACTTCCGTAGTATCCAGGATAAAGACCTCAAGGGACCTTAGTGTAACGATTTCACACTTTAGGAGTAATAATATACAAAAGGATACCCAAAATATTTTTCTTATTAAACCCATAAAGATTTTAATGAAAATCCAGTAAGAGTTGGATGAGATTTTGCCAAGACATAAATTAGCAGGACTAGATTGTAGAGTAGCTTATCTATTACCATCTTATAGATTTTATGAATTTCAATTAATTCATCATTCTTTTTATGGCTGTTCTATATTTCAAATTCATAAATCAAAGTACAAAAACTTACGCTATTCTTGAAGTTCATTTGTGCTCGTGTGATCCATGATGCTCCACAAACTCCCACGAAGGCCCCTTAGAATTAGATAAAGGTATGCCATCCTTCAAAATTCTCTTCAGCCACTTCACCTTGTTTGAAAGTTCCTCTAGTCCCAAAACTACATCTTCTAATGGGTCGATAGCCTCACTGCTCACGGTGTGTTGATAAGAGCCATTGAAGTCCTCAAAACTTCTACTTTGAGCAGAAGTTTTTCCAGTACTCCAATTTGAACAACCCTCATCAGGTGGTCTTTCACTTGATTCTCCAGCATGTGATATCCTCTTCTCAGCAGAAGTTGCTCCAATACTCTGATCGGAACAGCCCTCATTTGCTTGTCTAGTAGTTGAAGATTCTCGGGTATGTGGTCTCTCTCTATCCAGATAGTTTGTCACACTAGCATATTCTGGAAAACACAGGAGGGTTTGGTACAATATACACATAGAATGATCAAAGGAAAAAATGGACTTGTTTAATGATGTGAACAAGGGAGCATTGATGTCTTCCACTGTTGAAGTTAATCATTTACGAATGTAAGGTTAGTCTTCATTATTGACTTTCCCATGGTTTGGTACACTACCAGTAGTTTTCAGTGAGGAATCTTTCCATGTAAAAACATGAAACACAGAAACCTCTGGATAAACAAACACCGAAAATGCAAATGAAGTATCCTTAATTACTATAGGCCAGTCAAGTAAAAACTAGACGTCACTCAGATCTCCTACAATTTTTCAAGAGAGTGATCGCAAGTTATTGGATTTCTGTTATTCCATGTAAAAACTTTAATTCACTTGATTCTGAATATTTAATCAGCCGATTAGATTAGTGTAGGGTGTTCAATTAAATACCAAAACACATTCACTTGACTAATGGATACTTATCAAAAGCTGAGATATTGTAAAAAATCAACTTTTGTATATTCACTTGTATATTTACATAAGCACCCTTGTTATCTGCCATAACTTGACACATGTTGCCATTTAATTGCACAAGTTAAAGGTAATATTACCTTGTTGTATTGGAGAAATAAGCCTAGCACAGCAGCAAGATTCTTCACGGTCCTGTCATTACATATTATTACTTCTCTGTTGGGGTGAAATATGACCAGTTACATTTTGCCTTCATGGTATTACAGCTGGAGATTAAATAATCCAATTGGATTGCAGTTTTGGAAAAAGGAGCAGATAAGAGATGGACACTAGAATAGGTGAAGAGGCAACCTTGGAAATGGGCACCGTCCAGCCAGACTCAATTGACCATTCAAGAGTCGGGCGTAAATCTTCTACAGAAACATCATCATAGAATCCACCTTCACCAGCAGGAGGAGGTGTCAACGCAATCTGCAATGAAATAGTGTACAAAAGAACTCATTTAACTAAACAGAGAAGTAGAACCATATTTATTTAAAACAACTCCTATAATGATATTCCCAAGAAGAACAGTTTGCCAAGAAAATACATCTACAGAATCTGGTTAAAGCATGGCAGTGAATAAAGTAAACAAAATAAAAATAAAAATCTAATTTTGGGAGCCCCTTTTAGAAATCATCACCTTAGCCTTATTGGTGCCTAATATCTCTGTAACACTTCCAGACCAATAACAGCCACAAGTAAACCAATCAACCATATCTCCAACCTTCCAAGGACCATTTACAACTAGTACGATTTGTTGAGCAGTACTCAGATCAGTTACCGGAGTATCATGGTAAATGACTGGATATTCAGGGCGTAACATTAGATTCTTTGTCCTGTGTTTTGATTTTCTACCATAAGGGGGATCCTGATACAATTTCAGCCACAACGGTTCTGCAGACATAAGTAACAGATGCCGTTAGGAAAGTTATCTGATATCACATGCACGGGACCCGCAACCGCTACTCTTTGAGTGCACACTGTGTAAACTATTGAGACTTCACATTGAGATAATGAGATGAGGCAATAAAGAATTGCCCCAATAATCTCTACTCTTTATAACTGCCACGGGGAGACGGAAAGTTCCTAATTGTGGACTCTAGGTCAGAACATGGCCCAAACCCCATTCTTGGGTGATGCACATTCTAAGAAATCGAAACAAGGAATACCGATACCTTTTGCACTATTATGAATCTTCCGACTTACGGATACCAATCTAGAAAACTAAAATCAAATCTGTGGAGACATGACGCTAGGCATGGACAATTAATTCAATATATTCGAAAAAAAATGAATAGTTAAAAATAATACTTCTCACCTCATAAAGATTGTAAAGTTTTGACTTTTTCAAAAATTTAAGGAAGAACATTTTTAATACTAATAAAAATTAACTTATTTGCTGAAATGCATAGACAATCTCCCATGAAGAGAATACATTATTACAGTAACACAACGAGCAATCAAACTAAAGGATTCAAGCACTTACTTTGTTCTGTAAAATCAAAATAGTCCACCAAAACTAAGATTTGTCCATGTCTCCGCCCTATATCCTTTATCTGTAACAGACAGAAAGGAAAACTTATGTAAGAAAATGGAATATTAAATCAAAGATATATTCTGCCATAAGTAATGTATGGAAGTGTGAGAGAGATGTCTGGCAGTACTGTTACTGGAGGCCCAACATAAAAATCTTACACCATGAACTGAATGTCTTCATAAGCAGATAAAATTATGAGTAAACAGCTACAATTACAATAGATCAACAACTAGACCTTCATAGAATAGTTGGGGGCAAAAAAATTGGAAATACCTCACATCGGAACCATGAACTGCGGAAACCTTTAATAAAACTCCTTGCTTCAACCTTTTGCCCCACAACGAAAGGTAATGTGTGACCGTTTTCCATTATGAGATTACAAACTTGTACCTATAATAATTTGCCATTACTTGACTAGTACTTACAATTTTTCTGTAATCTTAGTCAGCTATGATATATCATATTCAGATTTACATGCACACTTCAATAGATTTTGTAATGAGCATATAACATTTACATTCCAAAAACAGAGAAGTAACAAAGTATGAGAAAATAGAAAAAGTCTGACAGGTGCTACAAGATCACATATATATCCACTAAAAGCATGTTGTACGACAAAACACATATAATGTACACTAAAACACATATTGATTTTCAAACTAAAGATTTGAAACAACCCCCTCCATTTATGTTGAGATAAATGAATCCATTAGGTTCCACCATAACAACCAATCGGTAATAGGGTGAGCAACTCAGTAACTTATTAATACACCCGAAATATGTTAATTTAATGATGTAAGACCAGATTTCTCAATACACTCCTGCACATGTAACCCAATTCACCAACTAGGTTTCTCAATATGGCCCCGCACATGTAACCTAGTCCACCAATAAATTCACAAGTGACCTTGACCAGGGTGACTCTCATATCATATTAAAATCAATAGTATTTCATCCTAAACTTAATTGGTGGTACGTGTAACCGATAACTTAATTGGTGGTACGTGTAACCGATACCCAGGGTGTCTTAATTTACTGATGTTACACTGACTTTATCAATAGTTAATATTTAAACGACCTAGTTAACTTTTTTAACAAACATTTAAGATATGATATGAAAAATGTCTGATGTATATAAACTAATAGTCTCAACGTATTACATCACATTAATACATTTCTATAAACGTTTTTTAAACCAAACAAAATTCCTTGCCCAAATGAAAAAAGTAAAAGGTTGTTGACGATTTCCTAGCCACTCGAGTCCCACCCACAGTTTTTATTGACCTCCTCGACACAAAAGATGAATTCAATGTGAAGTTCCTCTTCGACGACTAAATCACTAAGGTTCCTATATGAAAGAGGTAAGATCGGGAAACTCAATAAATACATATACCAAGAGTCATAACCAAGATTGCATATACATGTACCAAGAGTCATAACCAAGATCACATATATATAATTGCATAATTATAAACAACTATATAGAAAATACCTTAAACATCACAAGACTTTTATATCATGCGTATACAACTTCAAACATTCAACAAAAATGAAAAAACATCTCATACTCAATTCAAAAACTCTAATCCAACCATCTTACACCCGATTATTAAAAGAAATAGTCAACAACCTTGTCTCGGCCCAACTAGTTAGCAGCGAAAAATACAATTATGGTGGATATCAATATGTGATTATCATATTTTTATCTGATTAGTTATCTTTTTGAGAAAGTACTTATGTTCAATTGATATAAAAGCATCTCTTATTCAATTATATTTGTAATAATATATTTGTAGTAATTATATAGTTTATGAATAAATATTGATCATCCTTTTCAATTAAAAAAACAGACAAGGAAAACATCAATCCGCCACGTGGCTCACTAGCAGAAGGGAAAATAACAATCTCAACATGCATAAGAGTAATAACGGAATCATGTGCCCTATATGGAAAACGGAGAAAAAACATTCATTAACGAAATAGACTTCAACATCACAACTCCACAACTCATGATATATCATAATATGAAGCATAAACTTCTCACTACAACCAATTAGTTTAAATAACACATCTTACTCAATAAGATATGAACAACATTCACCAAATAAACTTCTTATCTACTACTCCCTCCATCACAATTTGTATCATCACTTTATAAAATGAAAATTCTAACATTGATTACACTATAGTGTAAATTTGTGAAGGAAAAATAAAGTAATGTGAGATAAATTTAAATTCTTACAAGCTTTATCTGAAAGTAAATTGGCAAAAAAAAAAAAATAGAATGGAGGGTAATATTTTTAATAAAATATGTGATGCCAACCATTACTCACTTGTCCATAAGCATTTTATGATATTGAATGTCCAGCTTTGAGTTTTCATCAGTATGTTGAGAAAATCTTCTGTATTATTATATTTTTTGAAATAAATATATAACGTATTAAGTTATTTGAGTTAAAAATTGAAAAAGATGATACCAAAAATTCAAAATGTGACATACAAGGGAGTATTTTTTAAAAAGATAAAATTAGCATTTGTAAAATCGGTCAAGACCTTCTTTGTACGATAGCTCATACGAAGGACAACTAACTCACCAACGGTGGGTTCAAATCCCAAAAGATAGTTTTTACATAATGAGATTAAAAAACTTTACAATATTAGTAGTAGCTTCCATTTGAATGAAATTATCGAAGTTAATAGCGAGGGCAATGTTAAATAATATCGTTGAAAAAAAGTTAACTATTCAAAATGTGGCCAATGTGTTTTAGCAATGGGGGGAATAGCTAACAAGTTTAGTTAAACTACTAAATCTCTTATTAACACAAAATGTTAATCATATATTTTGTAAAAATACTTATAGTTCATATTTAAGTATAACATCAACTCTGTCAAGTCAAAACTAACATAAATTGTAAATAAAAATGTTGGATCTCGTAAAAAACCGAAAATTTTAATTATTATTATTATTAAAATACCGAAAATGTTGGTTCTCGAAAATATTATTATTATTATTGAAATACCGAAAATTATAAATATTATTACAAGGAATGAAATTTAATACCTAATTACACATACCCTAGATCTACAAAATACCTAATTCTGATTTATAATAATTTTATGCCAAAATACAAATTTATTAAATACTCACTTCTCATAAAAATTGTCTAGTTTTAATTTTAATAACAAATTTAAGAAAAAATATATTTAATACTAGTTAAAATTGACTTATTTTCAAAAATAAGTATAAACATTGATCAAAAGAGACAAATTATATATAAAAAAAAAAGTAAACTTGGAAAATATTTATGAGAAGTAAATCTTTTATGGGAAGTAAGGAGTAACAAATATTAAATGCAAAATAAATATATATCTCAATATAAATTACCAAAAATTAACATTTTTGTTTAACAACAATTTCAAAATGACCATGACCCTAAAATCTAAGAAAAATAGTTTGATAAAATTTGTTACCTTTTTTGAAAGAAGGGTTTAAAAGAAAGTGAAGGTTGAAAACCTAAAAAAATTTGTTATATAAAGTAAGGTTGGGCTATTAAATGGGCTAATAGGCCCAAATATTAATTAGGGTGTAGGAGTATAATATGGGTGAAATATTATTTTTGAATCGAGTTCTTAGAATTCACCGAGGTTATTATATTTTGAATTTTAATTATTATTTATTTTTGAATTTAAATAATTTTTAATTTGTTATATATTTATTTGAAAAAATATATGATATGTAATATTTTCAACATCTTTTATTATTAAGCGATGATTTTGATTAGTTAAAGTTTTTAGATATCAAGCAAAGGTGTAAAGTTTCACTATCTTTGTGTGAAAATAAACTTTGATAATCTTTTAGAGATGGAGGGAGGATTACGAGATATTGATCTTAGTTTGATTACTTGATCAAATATTTGATATAATTTTATCTTAATTTTTTCACTTTTGCCCCTAAGAAAGTATTTTTTATCTTCATACTCAACTTAAGTACTTTTAATAATATATTAATAATATTATTGATCATAATAAAGCCAATTTTATCTTCGTGAGTCAGAGTAAGGGTAAACGGATGGAGTATTAATATATATATATATATATATATATATATTAAATTGAGTTAATTTTTTTTCTAAAATTAAGCAATCAAAATTCAAAACTAAATAATATTTGTAACATATATTATTCTTTTCATCTCATAAAGATGGTATAGTTTTGATTTTAAAAATAGAAATAAGATCTTGACTAAAGAATTCACGAAAAGCGAGATTTTGAGGCGGAAAATATGGCTACCCGACGAACTAATCCCGTTCTGGTCAAAAAGCCTGCGCTTGTTGGTCATTAAATTAAGCTGTGGGCGTCGTACAGCCTTGAGCCTCAATGCTCAGAAGTAGCGTTGATCACGTCTGCACCGTCATTTGCTTACTTAGGTATGTGGCGGTGGTCAATTCTCGTACTTCAATGTCATGAGCATTGTATTCCTCAAGCATATTGTTAATGGGTGATTGGTGGTCAAAATCGAAGAGATTGATGTTCTTTCTACGGAAGTCGGTGTTGAAATCAGCGGCATTTGGATATGTTATGGGTTTTAGGCATGAGTTTTATCAAATGGAGAAATTTGCCAAATCTAATTGGGGAAGTTTTGGATTTGAATCTCTGCCTGGCTTCTACCGGCTGGGATGTTCTTGTTCCAATTTCAATCGTGTAGATCGTGATCGTATGCTTGCAGAGATGGTCCATGTAGTTTTTTTTCTGAGCCATTGATTATCAGCGTGGACTCATGATGCCAAAATTTATTGAGGTGAAGCTAGGGTTCGGTATGGGTGAAATGCACAACCTAAGCCTTCGGGTTCTAGAATGAAGAATCTTTATAGAATTAGTAGTTACGTTGGTAAGCCTCTTTATGGTGAATAGTGCCCACGTCAACTTTGGAGGCGTATAGGCGTGTGTTAGGGTTTATGTGAAGATTGATGTTAGTGGGGGTTGTCGGTTTGTTCCCGCATGGATGATCTTGGGAATGAGTTCCGGCCCAGAAAAATGGGTTGCAGTGGATACCCCCAAAATGCTCCCACTGTAAGGTGTTTGGGCATAGTGATAGAAAGTGTTATCATGGTGGAGAACTGAAAAATGCGAGGATGTGCGAAATTGAGGTCATGAAATAGAGGGTTGTACAAAATGGCGGCCCAGCATTCACGTTGAGTCTGGGTTGAAGTGTAGTGCTTGAAATGCATGTTGAAGTGCCTGACATAAGATTGTTGAAGATGTTATGGTTGATAGAATTGTTGTGAATGATAGGCCTGGCACTAGTCATGGTTCAATTCCTGTTAAAAATACTTTTGCTAGTCTGGATAAAGTGGAGTCTGAGATTGTTAAGGTAGATGTGGATACTATTGTGAGTAATGAAGTTGATGGCGTTGATTCAGCGGTGGATTACGATCCGGCAAAAATGGTGAAAGCGAAAAAGAATTCGAGAGCAAGCAAGATAAAGACGAGTGTTGGAATTGAAGAAACCTCATACCGTATTAAATGAAAGATGAGATTACGGAACATAGGGCATTAACTACCCTAGTAAATAATATAGAATTAGAAATATTTGTAAATATTTTGATATTGTGTGCCTTTTAGAAAATAAAATTAGTCCTTGTAATTTTGATAAAGTGACTAGTATTGTTTTTTCTAACTAGACATGTGTTCATAACAATATGTTGAACTGTGTTGGTAGGATCATTGTTAGTTGGAATCCTAATAATGTTAGTGTTCAGTTAGTCAGTTCTAGTGAGTAACATATTCTTGTTAGGGTCGAGGATTTGATACCTGATAAGGGGGGCCTTCTTTTTGTGCATATATATGGCAAACATACTCACGTTGATAGAAGAACTCTGTGGTTCTCTGCTGGCGATGATGCGTAGAGTTAATGAAACCTTGTTGATAGGTGGTGATTTTAGTATTGTAAGAAATGCCTCTAAATTTGTGGGGAGGAGGGAGGGGGTACACTTGATAGACTTGGAATGGAGGAGTTTAATGAGTGTATTTCCAAATTAGTGCTATGGAGTGTCTCATGCGGTTGTAGTTTTTACTTGGAGTAGAAATTGGGTACCCGATGGAATGGTAGAGTCCTTGATAGAGTGCTTTGCAATGATGAGTGGTTGAATATTTATGAAGGATATACTATGGATATATGAATATAAATACAAATCCGTAATTCGAGGATCTTAAAGTGCATACTACATTATTAAACAAAAACATAAATTTACAATATATGAATAAGCAGTACTACATTGCGTGGGAGTAAATTCCACTAAGTTCCCACCGCTTCAAATTCTGGACGTGAATTTGACTCCTAAACTCACTTGTTCTTGATATCAATCGTATGATATCTCTCTAGTTGGTCCACACAGGGAGGTTGAATCCAGAACACAGATTTATGCTAGTAAGCAAGGATGAACAACAAACCAGAAAAATTCTTGGAGAATTTCGACCAGGCGGCTACTTGGGTTTTTGATGAAAAAAGATTTACAAAACTTATGTCATGAAACCCTAAAGTTTTAGCATATGGGCTAGGTTAAAAACAAGCCGATACTTGTTCAGATTATGTGCTTGACTCGTTAACTCATTAGTTCGTTAAAGACACTAATGAGTTGCTAATGAGGATTGAACTATTTAGTGAAACACAATTAAATAGTAATGAGAATTCGATATCAATAATCTTTCAGGTTATTGATAAATACTAAAATAACTCGAACGATTAAATAACTATTTGAGTGATTCTATTTGTTGATCATTCTACATAAAATGTAGAACCGCTTGTAATTGAAAATACATTTCTCAATTATACGGTCTAACTTTAATTTAAATGCGTGAAATATAGCTGACGTCATTTGTATGTGTGTGGTAGTCTAGGCTCGAGATAATAGTAAGTTGTATAATAATAATAATTGACCAGTACTATTATAGCGATTAATGAGTAAAAGATCTGGCAATCGCTCATAACCTTAATTATCATGAGAACCTAGCAGCCCAGTAATATACAATTAAGTTAAACACTAAGTTCGATAATCACATTTAACTTATTGTTAAATGAATTGATACACAATTATACTTAGCGGGCATAATAAATGGAATCGGTTCTCATTGATTTCAACCAGCTCCTTTCACGGGCGATTATCTTACAATTCCTTTATCACGCGTCTACAGTAAGTAGGCTAACCATAAGTGTGTCATGAAACACCCACAACCTTCTTTACTCAGTATGAAGCGAATAAGCATTTATGGCGTCCCATAAACCAATCGGTACCAAGCTAGTGGCTTGAGAGGCTGAGGAATGCTTTCCTTGTATATCGAGACGGACAAATCCTCCCAATATATCGGCATCTATCGTACACTCAGCATTGTGACTGACATATGCCGTCATAATCCCGGCCCAAGAGCGGTCGTTTGGTCATAGTCAAAAATCTGAGCTTGTATAACACGAGATAGTTATATAAGTAGGTCTAGAATTGGCGAACCTAAAATTTAAACAAATGTCATGAGACACGGATATACGTATCTTCTATAATTCGTTTCGGTCATTACCCGGCTCCCGATCACGGGCCGGCGACCCGTGGTATTGATCTAGTCTAACGAGGTGCGTGATCATCTTGATCACTAATCAAAACACCATGTCATATGATGCTTGTCGCCTGACTTCTCGGCTTATCGACCCAGGCCTTTTGGCTACCACATGTTCCCAGGCTTGAAGAGGTGTAGCAGGTTCATGTTACCTCTCTAGAAAACATAGACTAACTGAGATTTAACCTTTCACTCATCGAGGATACACTACATGTATATTATATGTAAATTTAAACATATAGACATAGCAAACAAATATATTAAAATATAAGAAGCAATAATATTCAAATATTTGTTCACGCTAACCTGATAGATACATCTTGACTCCCACTTAACTGCCCTAACACATTGCGACATACGTCACAAGACCTATGTTCGGTGCATGCTAAATCATGTTTTGCCCTAACTTAGTGGTTTAGTAAAGGGGTGGACAGTGGCCTCTGTTTCTACTTTTACATGCTTTGACATCACACTACACCCAGCATATCTCTGTCGAGGTGATACTTTTCGATGCGTGCTTGGTGGCCTTGATGTGCTCGAGGAGTTCATAGCTTGAGCTATTGCCCCGTGTGTCACAAAGCAACTCCACTTGGTCCCTCAATGCTGGAGTACCACACCAAGTTCGGTCACGAACTTCTTTATCAACATGCTTCTTTAGCGACTTGAGCCATTGCGATATACTTAGATACGTGGTAGAATGAAACATGATACTCTGTTGGAACTCCTCAATCTTGCTCCTTGTTGAGACAAAATACATACCCAGGCCAGAGCGATAGTAAATCTCTGTCGGTTGAAAAGCAACATCGGTGTACCACTGTCACTGGCAACTGCTTACGTCTCACCATATACCCGAAAGCATCTTTAGTTAACTGCCGAATGCTTGAATCTTGGCTTCGCTCACAATCCATTGGCTTTCACGGATTGGCTTGTCCTCCTTGGTTACACCAGATTGCATAAGACACATGGTCTAGTGCACAACATGGCATACATGATGGATCCTATAACGGCGTAGGTATGTCCTTCGTTTTGTTCATCCCGGCACTAGAGTGGAATGGTATGCTTTCTATTTGAGTTGAACTCCATGTCTCGCTGGAATTACCCTTCTTGGAATTACTCATGTTGAACGCTGCGGTACCTTATTCACAAGTATCATTAAAGTTCAATGGAAACCTCTGGCTTTCGATCTCGGTGGATCTTTTATTCCAGTATATATTGTGCTTACTTTAAGTCCTTCGGTGAAAACATTTGCTTATGACCAATCGCTTGGCGAGTTTGAAGTAACTCTCGTTGTTTCCAATGATAAGTATGTCATCGACATCTGAGGACTATGAATGATCGTAACTCCTTGCGGCTGCTTGGCACTTTGGTGCTTCTTCGTTCTTGATTAGAAACCAAACTCTTTGGTGGATTCATCAAAATGTAGATTCGATTAGGGGATGCCTACTTAGACCATAAATGGACTTTTGCAACTTGCATACCTTCTTAAGGTCCTTTAGGACATGTAAACTAGAGGTTGTACCATGTACATCTTCCTCTAAATTTCCATTCGGGGAAGCGTGCTTCGTCATTTGCCATATTCATGTGAGTCGTGAAATCTGTGATAGCTAAGATTATCGGATAGTTTAAGCATGTGGCAGGCAAGTTTGTCATAGTCCACTCCGTGAACTTGTTTGAAACCTTTCGCTACAAGTCTAACTTTGAAAACATCAACGTTTCGTCTTTTTATCATGTTTCTTAAATGCCCATTTTACACTTTCGATAGGGCGAGCCCGTTTGGTAAAATCAACGAGGACCCAGGCCTGGTTTTGGTACATAGAATCCATCTCGGTGCGTGGCTATTTGTCATTTGTCAGCATCCTTGCTATTCATTGCTTCTTTGTAAGAAGTGAATAAAATCACTTTCAATGATGAAAGCTTCGCGCACCGGCTGGCTACGTGCGTGGCGTCCTGTTGGATCTCACAGGGTTGGTTAACCACGGTTTCTGTGGATCAAGAGCGGGTCAGCCCATAAAGAAAGGTTCCAATTTTGTGGTGTGTCGAGATGCCTCTGCATTAGATGCTCGACATTGACTTCCTCGGCTTGAGCTTCGTCAGATGAGCATACTTCTAGTCCTTACGGACAAATATTCGCACCAGCGAATACTCTGTTCTAGCAATGAAGATTTTATTCTCTGCCCGAGGTAGAAAGTAACCAAGCTTGTTTCCCTTGGATATCTATGAAATAGCATTTGCCGATTTGAGCAAGTTTATCTTTTGTTAATCTCTTAACATAAACTGCTGACCCAATCTTTAGAAAACCCAACTTGGGAATCTTCCCCAAACCCCGCAGTTCATGGGGAGTTTTTATGCGCTAGCAGTTGGACATACATTTAGGTAAGTGCCGGCGCTTAGAAGTGCATATCCCCGAGGTAGTGGTAGATCGGATAGGCTCATCATAGATAGAACACACGTGTCAAGAAAGGGTTCGATTTCACTCGCTTCGGACACGCCGTTATCTTTGTGGCGTTCTATTTGGAGAGTGAGTTGTGAAGCTTGATACCTGCTTCTAAGATGATATTAATTTCATTGACTTAAATATTCTCCACCTCTATCGGACGAATCTTTGTTATGTATTCAGTGGTTTTTCTGACAACTTCATTTGGAACTCCTTGAATTTCTCAAAGAACGTCTTTGTGATATAAATCGGATACACAAAACCGTATCTACGTAGTCATCGGTAAATGTAATGAAGTAGTTATAACCTCTTGTAGATATATGTTCATTGGCCCACATAAATGGTGTATGATCTGATGTCGCTTCTTAAGCTTCATTTAGCTAGGTGAAAGCGTTTGATCATTGCCCGAAGGCAAGGCTTCGCGCTTATCGTATGATTCATGTCGAAACACTTCCAAGTATTCGCGGTGGAGTTTCTTGATTCGGTTCTAGATTAATGTGACCTAGTGTACAATGCCTTGGTATGTTTGGTTTTAAGAAATGGATTAGGTTTATTCCGTTTTATGTTATATGACTCGTTAATCATGTCTAAAAGCGTATGGGCCGTTTTGAAGGGAAGCGTGCACCAAATACTACCCATTCACGGTGATCCCTCATCGGGATCTATTGAAAATGAAAAAACCATCATTATTCCAGCAGAAATAGAAATAATATTCACGCAAATTGCGGGTACGCAATAAACCGGAATAAGTTCAAAAGCAGGCCCGGTGGGCGATTTAAACAAGTGGATCCTCACTGAGGGCGCGACCTTCGCCATTTCCCTTGCAGCAGATCCATTTCCCCTCTTCCGAGTCTTCTACTTGACTTGAGTTCCTACATAATGCGACAAATATGAGAACGCAGCTTGGTGTCTAGCACCCACAGTAGAATTAGAAGTTGTACAAACTTGATAACATCATACCTTTAGACTTGGTGTTTTATTAAACCATTTTCTTATCTCGATTGAATTTCTACATGTCGCTTTCAGTGACCCTTGAGTTTGCAATAGTGGCAGATGTATCTGCGGGGAACACCCTTGCCTTCTCGTGCTGGCATTTACGCTAGAAAACTTAGCAGCGGTAGAAGCGGAAGACCTCTTGTTCATATCCAAAAATTCATTAGCATCAGCAATGGTTATTTATTTATGAATCTCGGCGAGGGCTTGATCGACCTTGTACCTGCTATAGCCTTTGATGTACCTAGACACATCGACTAAAGCAGATCTCATGGTGATAAAGAACTCTAACTTGGGGCTTATCTGCATCTAGAAAGATACGCACCGTTTGTGGAATCCATCGCCTGAAGTCTTGTCCGAAGCGCGTATTTAGGCTGCCCGATCCATGAAACGCGAAAAGTTCATTATTTCTCATATTACGCACTCTTGTTCACTCAAGAGCTTCGATAAATGTCATATACACGATACTCGTCATCTGAGCACGAAACCGGCTCCCGTCAGTAAGCATAAGACATTTTGCATTGAAGTCGCCTAACATCGCGACTTCATATTTCTTCGGTATTACGCCGGTGTCCCGGAAGGTCTTATAGGAATTCCTTTATACAAGGCGTATTAAATCCGTGCAACTTGAAGCAACCTTGATTCGCGAACCACGTCTCAAAATTTGCACCATCGTACAGCGGCCGAGTTAATGTAGTTTGAGCGAGTTACAGGGGTAGCGATAGTGAGGCAGCCATATTAATTCTAAAGAATAAGTAAATAAATATGAACTCGATGAAGCTATCATGCTAAAACACTTACAAATAAATTGTAAAGTAAATACTAATACTTGAAATCTCACGAAATATATAGTATCGAGGCCTGTGCAGCTTAAATTAGAGCGGCAACAACTGTACATTTTGAATGGAGTTATAATATTAGGTTGTCAACCAATTATGTAGACTACATAACTCTTGTGTCCTGCGCATCTCTTACAAGATGCTACCCAACATTGTATCTCGAAATGGAGTTAAGCATATCAATTAAACCAAAGTGTTACTTGGATTGATCAGCCCACGGCGTTAGTGGAAATCACCCGACATGATCGTTGTCATATCAAAAAGCAACATTGTACAACACCCGCCATCACCCCGGTGCCCAATTGATGCAATTGATTGCACAACTTTAAAATTAAGCGATCTTTGCTTAAGTACAGTGGTGAGATTATTATTACTTTGTTTCGTTACTGCATGCATGTAGCACATAATAAACAATACATGCAACATGAAAAATAAAACAGTAATGCACATTCAAGAGATATACGATATGGCCCCTAGAACCTATTACAAGTATTTATCAGAAATACTAACATAAGTCTAAATTTTTTGTATCTTTGTACTTACGGATCCAAAGAGTCCACAGTACCACCACCGTGGGAAATGATCTTCAATATCTTGGCTTGTTACAATATTTATATACTAACCCATCTTAGGCGACTTGCAGCTTGTGGGTAAATAATAAATAAATAAATCTGAAAATATGACTTCGAAGGTCATTTACAACATTACGGATTCATGAGACCATTACAAAATATAGGCATTTTATTAAATCATATAAAATGAACTTAATAAATATTTTAAATGGCATTGAAGCATGTTTGTAATTATCAAGTAATTAATCCATGTAATTACATATTAAAATTAATTAATATAAACTCAATTATCATCTGTATGTGGTAATAGTACCAATAATTATTAACCATATACATATAGAAAATATTTATCACAAATATATTCTAAAAAATACATTACGTAATTGAAATTGTTACCGTAATTGTTATATATCACTTTTAAATTAATTTTAAAAGAATAATATAAAGGAAATTAGTGTCGTTATGTAATTAATTCACAATTAATTAGGTGATTAAAATAATGAAATAATCGATAAAACCAAAATACTTAGTCGTAATTTTTAGGAAGCAAAATAAAGGAATAAATTCGAATTAAAGGATTTTTTCAAAATTATGGGCTCGTTGTTTCAGCCCTCGGCGATTCGACCGTCTTCTGTGAGCACCACGGTCTAGGTGATAGATCCGGCCGTCATTTGGTACCAAAATCGCCCGATCCGACACGGGCCAGCGCGATTAGAATTCATGGGAAGTCGGTCGACCGATTTTAGTAAATAACCACCATATTCTTCGGTTTTCAAATTTAATTTAATTCGTTTGTAAAATCGTTTTGGAGGCTTAAAGTTTTTCAAAATTTATGAAATTCTAACAGGTTAAACTTCATAATTTTCTTGAACAAATTACTGGTCGTTCATTAAAAATAAATTTTTCATATTTAATTATTAATTAAAGTCAAAATCCTCAAAATTATTTGAGGCACTTAAAAAATTCCAAAAATTATGAAATTTAATGGAATCTTCTACATGCTATCAGGTTCCAAGAAAAAATTAGTTTTAATTTTACAAATTTTACACCCCTCAAACATGTTTTTACAAAAGCGTTTTGAAACAAAATCAGTAATCGTCCTTTTAATTTATGAAACAAAATATATGTTAAAAAATATGATAATACATCATCATAAACTAGTAACACATGTAAAATCAATAATCAAGAACATGATGATTTATTCTCATCATATATTTATCAATTAAATATGAGCAATTAATCAAATAAAAAGTGATAAAACAAACAGCATAAAATAAATAATGTAAAAGCAACTGGTGGCTCATGATGCCACTGAAGGATATACTATGAATATATGAATATAAATGCAAATCCATAATTCGGGGATCTTAAGTGCATACTACGTTATTAAACAAAAAACATGGTACAATATATGAATAAGCAGTACTTACGCATTGCGGCGGAGTAAATTCCAATAAAGTTCCACACGCTTCAATTCTGTGAATATGACTTCCCTTCAATTTCCTTGTTGCGATATCGTCGTGGTCAGCGCGGAGAGGTTGAATCGAAACCGATTTATGCTAGTAGCAAGGATGAACAACGCAAGCAGAAAGTCTTGAATTTCGACGAGGGGGTGGAGGCATTTGCCCAGGGTTTTGATGGTTTTTTACAAAACTATGTCATGAAAACCCGTTAAGTATTAGCTTGACTCGTTAACTTTATTAGTTCGTTAAGGCAGCTAATGAGTTCTTAATGAGTTGAACTATTTAATTAGCAATTAAATATTAATGAGTCAATATCGATATCAATAATCTTTCAAGTTATTAAATGACAAATAATGCGATAAAGCCAAAAATATAACTAGTCATAATTTTTGAAGCCAAATAAGGAATAAATTCGAATTAAGTTTTTAAAGTGGGGCACACGTCATGATGGCTTCGGACGGGCCGACCTACGACGGCCGACCGTCGACTACGCGGCGCCTCTGTGTAGGTCGTCATCGGCCGTCATTTTTTTGTACCAAATTGGCCCAATCAGGCACGGGCGGCTCCCGTAGAGGTGGTTGGAAGTGGGTCGCCCGATTTATGGTAATATTTCCATATTTAACTCGGTTTTCATATTTAATTTAATTCATTTGTAAAATGGTTTTGGAGAAGTTTTAAAAATTTTAAAAAATTTATGAGGTCGAGAACGTTAAGCTTCATATGTTCTTGAACAAAAATCCCCTTGATGGGTTCATTAAAAATAAATTTTTCATATTTGGTATTAATTAAGCAGGTCCATAAATCTCAAAATTGTTTTGAGGCACATAGAAAAATCCGTAAATTATGAAATTTGTGGAGATCTTCTACGTACTATCTGGATTGAGAAAAAACTAGTTTGTAATTTTACAAAATTTTAAAAGCTAAGCAGGTTTTCTAGCGTTTTTGAAATAAAACTTAGTGCGAAAATCGTCTTTTAATTTATGAAACAAAATCCAAGTTAACAAAATATGATAATACATCATCTTAAACTTAACACATGTCTAAATCAATAATCAAAATATGGTGATTTATTCTCATCATATATATTTATCAATTAAATATATGAACAAGAATTAATCAAATAAAAAATTGATAAAAAGCAAAACAAACATAAAATAAATAATGTAAACTTTTAATTTGGCTGTGATGCCCTTGATGGAAATACTATGGATACCATGAGTATAAATACAAATCCATAGTTTCGGGATCTTAAAGTGCATACTACGTTACTAAACAAAAACATATATTCTGATATGAATAAGCAGTACTACGTTATAATGGGGTAAATTCCACCAAAATTCCGCAGCTGACTTCAAATTAGCTTGATGAATTTGGCTTACCAAACTCCTTGTTGTGGTATCAATCATGATATCTCACAGTTGGTCCACGCGAGGAGAGGTTGAATGAAGAACCGATTTATACTAGTAAGCAAGGTTGAACAAACCAAAAAACCCAGAAAACTGTCTTGGAGAATTTCGACCAGGGGAGAAGCGGCTACTTAGGGTTTTGATGAAAATATTTTTTCTAATTGTTATGTCATGAAAACCCTAAACTTTGCTTATATAGGGCTAGGTTAAACAAACCCGATACTTGACTTGGTTAAGTATTATTTGACTCGTTAACTACATTAGTTCGTTAAGACAGCAATGAGTTGCTAATGAGAGTTGAACTATTTAGTGGCTTAATTAAATAGTAATGAGTCAACATCAATAATCTTTCAAGTTATTGATAAATACTAGAATACTGAACCAATTAAATAGCTATTTAATTGATTACATTCTGTTGTCATATTACATGCAAAATGTAGAACCGCTGGCAATCAGAAATACATTTCTCAATTATACGATTCTCTTTAATTTACCATCGCGTGAAATATAGCTTCAGCGTCGTGTATGTGTGTGGCCCACAGGCTCGTATAATAGTAAGTTGTATAATAATAATAATTGACCAATTACTATTATTATAACGATTAATAAGTAAGATACAGCGATCATTTGTAACCCTTAAATTATCATGAGAACCCACACTAGTAATATACAATTACTAAGTTGAGCGCTAAGTTAGATAATCGTTGCTTATTTGGTAAATGGGTGATACGCAGTGTCGCTGACGGGCATAATAAATGAAATCAATTCCGTTGATTTCCACGATATGTTATGGCGAGGATGTTTAAGTGGATATTCTTGTTGTTAGGAATCGAATCATTAGGCTATGGATGTGTCAGTATACAGTGACATCAGTGATTCTAGGCCCTTTAATTATAATCACTTTCTTGCAACTTATAAGTCCTTCCTAAGTATTATTGAAGATGCATTGGGTGAGAATATTGGAGGAAAATGAGTTCAGTGCAACGTGGTAGCAAATGCATTGAGAAAAATGCTTTGAAAAGAATCTCGACAAGCTTTCTCACTATTAGTGTGAGGGTGGTTGAAATGAAGCTTCTAAATTTGAGGAGGTTCAAACCGCTGGTACAGGAAGATAATCGATGGTGAAGCTTATTGTCTTGAGCGGACTTTACTATGAAATATAATATGTTGTGCAAGGCTGAAAGTGAATTTTACAGGAATAAGGCTATGATGGCATGGTATAAAGATGGAGATGATAATACAAAATTGTTTCACTCTTCCACGAGGATTAATCAAAGCAAAAGTCTTATTACTCAAATACATAATGATGAGGTGCTTTCATTAAGTTATCGGCAAGTTCACTTTGTAGCTATTGAGTTCTATAAGAAGCTTTTCTCTGTACAAGACTCTGTTGGAAAAATTTATGGAAAATTTGTTCATAAATATGAACAAAATCATCTTGAGGATCATTCAAAACTAATATAATCCAGAGTACGATATATAAAATAGAACTTAACTACAGTAGCGGCCAGCGACACCAACAAATTCTTTCCACGATCCTAGTTTGAATTCCAATTGAAGCGCCTGGTGGAAATGCCTACAGTTGGTCGCACCGGGAGGGTTGAATCAGCTTGAGTTTACTAGGCAGTATGAGGATTGGTTGTCGAAATCAAGGCAATTGCAATTCTTGCCTTGAAATATTTTGGCCACCTCAAAGGAGGAGGCCGAGAAATCAGAGGAGGGCTTAGGTTTTTTTTTTTTTTTGTCATGAAATGAAAACCTCATAATATCCATAATATGGTCTTATTATTTGACCTAAAGTCCAACCGAATAGTGTGGCTAGGCTTTCGTTTAATCTAATTAAACCGTTAAGTAAATTAAACACTAACAAGTTGTTATTAGTAGCCCAACAGAGTGCCAAACGAGCTCAACAACTATTGAATTAATTCAATTGACTAATTAATTAGTCGAGTTTATCAATTATCTTTTACATTATCAATGTAAATTCTCGATTGAAATATTCGTTGATTACCATCAACTCTCAATTTAGCAAGCATTGTTTAATTTCATTCATGAAATATAATTCAAATCATTGTGTGTGTGACCTTGAGCTCGGATAAAAGCGGCGATATAATAATATAATTGACCATTATTATTATAATGATTATGCATCGGATCTAACTTGTCACGGCATAATCCACGGTATTATCTGAAAACCGACTACTAATTACAAATACTATTATTGAACACTTTGTTTTTTAATAATCTCATTAAACTAAACTAGTAAATAAATTATTACAACAATTGTCCCCAGCAGACATAGTGTGAACCAATTTTCATTGATTTCTGACACTCCCAAATTTATGGGCGATTACTTTACAATTTCTTTTTATCAGATCTCTTTTCACGAGGCTAACCCATAGAGCAGGTGTCATGAAAGGCCCGCGACTTTCTTTACTCGTGAACTAACGCGGTACTATGGCGTCCCTTAAACCAATCATTCCCAGTGCCCCCAACTCCGTAAGGCAAGAGGCGATTGGTGGGATCCCCTTGAGGGTGCACCGCCGACCGACCTTGAGAGGCACGAGGAAATCTACCTTGTATGTCAGGATGGATAAATCACTTACAGGCATCTACCTTGTATATCAGGATGGATAAATCACTTATAATATCAGCATCTACTTATACTCACTTTGTGTTACCTAACATATGCCGTTATGAATTGAGAGGCTTTGAAGCTACCTTGTATATCAAGGATGGTCAAATCCCCAATAATATATCAACATCTACTTCTATACTCACATTGTACCTAACATATGCGTTATAATTCCCCGCTTAAGGCAGACGGTTGACATAGTCAAAAGCACAAAGCTTGTATAACATGAATAGTTATATGCGAATTAAGTACTAGACTTAATAGTTAGCAAATATAATAGGACACAGATATACATATCTTCTATGATTTTGGCGGTCAATCAACTTTCCCTCGGTTAATGGCGGCCAGACCATAAGATGATTAGGCGTGCGGTTCTGCGTAGTCAAAAGCGATCATCCAATCGATCCTTATGTTGGTAAATCAAATGCTAGTTGCCCAAAATCTCATCAACATCGACTATGGAAAATGGCCTCTTATGTTTCTAGACTTGAAGAGTTGTCAACGCTTATAGGTTGCCTCTCTAGAAACTATAGACTTGCCTTAGGCTTATTATTTCAACCAACTGTGAAACAATAAATGACTATATGCATGGATTACGCTTATATGTTACCTTTATTCTCTTAAAGTTACTACAAATTTCGAATTTGTGTGAATACCTTTAGTAAATCTAATTCTATAATGAAAATCGTGCTATGTCGCCAGTCGTGATGTGCAGCACATGATCATGAGATGGCATCGGTGGTCAGCGTTACCATGTAATAGATTCCAAGCCTCTCGATCACGTGAGGTCTGCGGCAGAACATCGCCACAATAGAGAGTTGCTGCCGATAAGAGAATACGTACATCGTAAAATTTTAATCTATCATCGATTTTATTCACCTCGAAGCTTCGCTGTTCATTATAGCTTGACAAACAGAAATAATAAATCCCAAGCATATTTCGTGATTGATATAGCGTATGTCACACAATATATGAAATGCGGACTACCACAGATGCAATAATCAATTATTATTATACCTTTTAAGGTTGTAATAAATTCCTTTAGTACTCAATATACAAGACATTATGTGGGTGTGCTCCCAGCGACACTAGGAACTTCGAGTTCACTTCCTTGTTGACCCTTTTGATTTAATCAAAATATCAAGATGAGATTTTAACTCCATTATATTGTATCTCGAGTTTGCAATTGGATCTTGACGGTCTGTCGATTTTCTTTTATTCTTGTTTGAGATGTGAACTTCAAAAATAATGTCAAGCATCCGTCATCGCGTCATTCTTGGGAAGCTGCTTTGGATAAGCTGGCCCAAATACACATGTTGACAAGTGGGCAATAAGGAAAAAAAATTTGAAATAGACATAGGGATAATTGACAGTAGATACATTCAACTTGGTCGAGAAACCAAATGTTTGATTCATTTATATGACTATATTGTTTATTTAGTGGAATTACATTTTCTTTATGAATACTTCATCTAAGGAGGTAAATAGAGTGATTTATATGCTTTCGACTCTTGTATTCCAATTCTATTTCACTCGGATGACATACTTGTTGAAATCAGTGATTCCATTTATTATGCCGTTGCGACAATTGTATCAATTCATTTTACGGTTGGGTTAAAATGATTATCGAACTTAGTATTCAACTTAGTAATTGTATATTACTAGTGTGGAGTTACCATGATAATTTAAGGGTTATGGCGATTGCTAGATGCTTTTCGTGTCGTTATAATAATAGTAATTGGTCAATTATTATTATTATACAACTACTATTATTTGAACTGAAGATTCGCCTGCTTGTCTGATGACGTTGAGTTATATTTCATGTATGAAATTAAAAGAAACTGTATAATTGAAAATGTATTTCTTAATTACAAGGGCTACATATTTTTTATGTAATAGAATATCGATTGAACAAATAAAAATCAATTAAATAGTTATTTAATTGGTTCGATAATTACAGTATTTATCGATAACTTGAAAGATTATTGATATTGACTATTACTATTTAATTAAGCTAATTAAATGGATTCGACTCGATAACGACTTCATTAGTGTGCTTACTTGAACTAATAGAGTTAGCAGTGTATGCTAACGGGGTTAAGCTTATCGGGGTTTGTTTTAACACAGCACACATATAAAAAGCAAACTTTTAGGATTTTTCATGACATAACAATTGAAAAATATTTTCATCAAAAACCTAAGTAACTTGGCTCCCCGCGGCGAGGCCACCAAAGTTTTCTTGAGTTTTTGGTTTTTGTTCAACGCTTTGTTCTTAGCACATCATCGGTTCTTGATTCAACCTCTCACGGTGTGGACAACTAGAGATATCATACGATTGATCTTACAACAAGGAAGCTGAAGGGAAGTCAATTCGCGTTATTGAATTTGGGCGATGGAAATTTTTGGTGGAATTTCTTCCGTATTTGTAAATACTGCATTCGTATATTATAATTATATGTATTTGTTGAATAATGTATTAAATACTTTTAAGATTCTGGAATTATGGATTTGTATTTATACTCATATATCCCATAATATTTTCCATCAGTGGCATCATGAGCCAAATTAAAATTTGCTTTACGTTATTTATTTTTATACTTGTTTTGTTTTTATCAATTTTTATTTGATTAATTCTTGTTCATATATTTGTTGATAAATATATGATGAGAAATAAATCACCATGTTCTTGATTATTAATTTAGACATGTGTTACAAGTTTAGCGATGTCTTATCATATTTTGTTAACTTCAGGATTTTGTTTGTAAGGGCAGAATTTAATTGGTTTTGTTTCAAAACAGTTTTGTAAAACGTGTTTGGGGGGTCTAAAAATTTTGGTAAAATGCAAACTTAGTTTTCTGGAATCCAGATAACCGTGAAAGTGCAATTTAAATTTCGTAATTTTTGGATTTTTTACATGTGCCTCAAAATGAATACGAGATTTATGGGCTGTTTAATTAATAATTAAATATGAAAAAATTTATTTTAATGAATGACCGATTAGGATTTGTTCAAGAAAATTATGAAGTTTAACGTGTTCGAATTTCATAAATTTTGAAAATAGAAAACCTCCAAAACGATTTCTGAAATGAATTAAATTAAATATGGCCGTAAATATGGAAATATTACTTATAAATCAGTCCTACGAGGAGAAATCGATTGTCGGTTAGACCCAATTACGGTACAAAATAGCGGCCGGATTGACGACCTACGGCGGCGCAGCGTGTGTCGGCAGTGTTCGGCCCGTCGTGATTCGGGTAGTCGAGCCCGTCGTGACGTGCCCTAATTTTGAATACTCCCCAATTAGAATTTATTCCTTATTTCGGTTTCCTAAAATTATGGGACTAGTTATATTTCGGTTTTTATTGATTATTTGTCATTTTAATCACCTAATTGATTGTAATTAATTATGTGATGACAATTAATTAATTTCCTTTATATTATATCTTTTTAAATTAATTTAAAAGTGATATAACAATTATGGTAACAATTTCACTACTTAATATATTTTTTAGAATATATGTATGATAAATATTTTTATAATATGTATATGGTTAATAATTATTGAGTAATATTGTAGGTGACATGTATAATTGAGTTTATATTAATTAATTTTAATATGTGTAATTACATGGATTAATTAATTTGATATTACAAACATGTATTTTCAATGCCATTTAAAAATATTTATTAAGTTCATTTATGATTTAATAAAGTGCCTATATTTTGTAATGGTGATTGGAATGGAGGAATATATAGATATGGCCCATTTATGAAGATATTGAAGATTATTTCACGATTGGTGGTACTTGGTGGACTCGGTTGGATCGAAGTACAAAGATACAAGACCCATTTCACGGTGGTGGTACTTATGTTAGTATTTGTCATACTTGTAATAGGTTCTAGGGGTCATATCGTATATCTCTTGGAATATTACTTATTTTATTTTCATGTTGCATCTATTGCTTGATTATGTGCTAGTATGCATGAGTAAGTAACAAAAGTAATAATAATAAATTAAAGACTGGCGAAATGTCAATAGATTTTAAGGTTGTGCAATCAATTGCATCAGTGGAATTTTTCGTGATGGCCGGGTGTTACAATGTTGCATTTGATATGACAATGGATCATGTTGAAGTGATTTTCGCTGCGTTGTGGGCTGGATGATCAATCCAAATAACACTTTCGTTTAATTGGTATGTAACCGGTTTTCGAATACAAATGTTGGGTGGCATCTTGTAAGAGATGCTAGTGACACAAGTTATGTAGTTTTTAGATAATTGGTTATTGACTCTTATTATCTTGGATTCAAAATGTATGCGGTGTTGCCGTTTGAATCTAAGTATAATAGATCTTGATACTAACATATTCGTGAATTTGAAGTAATAGTATTTACTTTTCAATTTATTTGTAGTATTTTTAGCATGATAGTTTGCGAGTGCGTTATTTTATTTACTTATTCTTGTAGGAGTAATATGGCTACCGCTATTGCTCTTGCTAAAAACTTCGCTTCGTCGGCACTTGAAAAGTGCAAGGTAAGATGTAAGCTATCACCGAATGCGTAGCAGTGCGAAGCAAACACCGAATCGTAACTAAGTACGAAGCAATTTACCGGACAATACAACTCAACACACAACATCAACTCATATGCAACTCATCTATCGTCAACAACTCCTCAAACACACATGCGACTTATGAGACCACAAACACAACCCGGCGACTCGATCCTGGCAGCATATTCAAAAGCATATAATTTAGCCTGATATCGGAATATACCTTTACGCCTATCTAAATGTAAACAGTTAATCAACTGCAGAGTAGAGATAGATACTCACCTCGGGTTAGCTATATAAAACTCGGGCAATCACAACAATGGACCTTTCCTACGATCAGCCAAACAAACATTCGATTATAGTACTACTTATAATACAACTAGTAATATCACGTTCTTATATATTTATTTCATATGTGCTCCCAAAAATAACCATGAAATACCCATTATAATCTTATTCTAACTTAAGTCCATAGCTTCCATTTTAAATGATCAAATTCAACACTAGTTTCAAAGGCCCTAGTTCGATATTAACAACTAATCATCGCATTTCTAACCATCTTCTCAAATCCAATTCACTACTCAACTTAAAAACTCATTTTATCAGGCATTCTCTAATGCCTAAAAATCACAACCTACACCTCGAAACAACCCTAATAAAAAGTCCAAGAGTACACTTCTACCATAATAAAATCATTTAGAAAAAGTCAATAATCGCCGAATTTCAACCCCTCATCGATTATTATCACCTTTTATACGATAATCTAGCCTAGATAGCCGATTCTATAACATTATAGATGTCAAACTCAAGGTCAACTCAATATAACAAAGTGCTTATCCTCAAAGTCAAGAAATACTCCAAAAGGTCAGAACTTTCTTACCTTAAAAGCGTAGAGAATGGCTGGAAACTCTCCAGGAAATTTTAGGACCCAAGCTCGCCAAATGAGGAAGAAAATGGAAGAAAATTTTGAGGGGAAAAAGATGGAGGGAGCTCTTGATGGAAGAAGAAGAAGATTTGGATTATGATAAGGCATTTGGATAACTATAAAAAGCCACGTGGGGTCCACACAAAAATATCTCAAGAGTTGCTCACTTTCTGGATTAGGTTTTACGGTTTTAGTTTCGTCTCGGTTTAACAATACAACTCTATAAATTTAACCCCACAACCCCAAACAATATATGTAGTACTCATGCGGAGCGGGTTATTACGGTCTACTGCTGTAAAATTTTGCGCGAAATTTCCCCATTCCAGCTTGACACGGCGCCCCTGAGAACAACAAAGTCGTAAAAGCATAAAACAACACAACGTGCCCCTGCAGCGAAAAATTGCGGAGATGGCGGCTCCTAATATCATCTTGGCGTTCCACTTGTAAGCACTCCTCTGTGATTCCTCGCGGCTTACTTTACCAAAGGCCTGCTTTTTTTTTTTTGTTCTGTACCACTTTCCTTCGATCAGAATCTCTGGGTTTCTCTCAAAAAGTAGATCCTCTTGAGCTCCACCGGTACCGAGCTAGAATATGCGACTCATGGAATATACTTCCGCCAGTGCGACATGGAACACATTGTGAATTATTCAACTCCGGAGGCAAGCTAAGCGGTAGCTACGGTCCCCAGCTACCGCCCGAATGCAGCTTGATTGGGCGGGGGAATCGACTTCACTCTCCCAAGCCGTATTATTACTCCCTTCCATGACGATATCCTCAAGAACACATGATCTCGGCCGAAGGACAATCCACCGGCGATCGGCGTATTTATACATGCGTCTGCTTGTATCCTCGAGCTTTCTTTATTATCAACTTGATCCTCTGGACTCTCAGCTAACTTCGGAACCATAAACTTTCCTCTCTCCACTTCGTTCCAACGAGGCTGAGTCGGCGCTTCCGCCCACATCTGGCGCCTCAAATGGTGCCATCCCAGATCTTACCATGGCTGATTTATCACCTTGGCTCCATCTTGGAAGCCTTCGTCATCCCAACTCCTTGGCTTCGAGAACCTGAAGCCGAAGCATATCCTCAATATGCAGTTGTTCTCTCGATTCGCCGTACATGCGAGGGATGAAAAAATGTACTCAACTTCACTTCGAGTCCCCGGCGCCTCACGGAAACCCCTCGAGAATCTCGAGAGGTGAATCTCGCATCATGATCGAAAGGATCGACACGAGAACCCCGTGCGGTCTCACAATCGATCCACATTTGCTCTTCGCTAACTCTGGTCCATCGGTAGATACGATAGGTAGAAATGTTGACCGACGGCATCCGCGTCGCGAATCCCGTCATTTCGCCTCAGCGACTTTCCCGTCCACTGCGGAATAGGAAAGAGTGCGCAATAATCTTGCGGGATGTCATGCTCCACCTTCACTTGTTGACAAACCAAAACATTTAGCCACGAACTTCTGCCGATTTCTCTGCCGTTCAGCCACCGAAGAGTCGATCTCGAAGTCCTGGCTGTACATCTTTGTGCTAACGGGATGCATGCTATAAACATTATGAGCCTCGTCAAGAATTTCTTTCTTCAACTTCATCGAATCCGGTACATAACACCTTGCATCCATCCTCGAGCTCGTTCTGGATTAGTAAAAATCCTTCGACCGAGTAAACCTTCCCATTTGATTTTTGCAGCTTACCGTCTTCTTTGCTACAACTCAAATACGGTCCAAAAAGAATGCAATTCGAACAACTTCACATAAGCCAACTGACTCACGGCTAACGTATCCAAACTCAACCCCAGTAACTTCGTCTACTTTTGAACAAACTGACCACTTACATTTCGGAAGCGTCTGGCTTCTTCGTTAACTTTCCGGGGTGATATTCGTCGTCACATCATAGTGTTGATAAACTCCATCCACACTCCTCGCCTCAAATTCAGGTCTCTCTGCGTTTGCGATGCGTCGAACTTTTGTGATTAGTAAATCACGACATCGGCAATACAAGTAATGCCTGTAACTTTAATGCAAAAACAATCATTTGCCCGACTCAAATCATGGGTCGGTGTAGTTCCTCTCGTGGTTCCTCAGCGTGAAGCATAAGAAATCACTCTCCCGATACGCATCCAACAACGGCCCGACCCACGATTAGCGGCATCAGCTATAGATCACGAAACCCTCCCGGACTTGGGATGGTAAAGCTAAAACCCGGTGCGGTAGTCGACCTTGCCTTCAACTCCTTGAAACACCTCGCAATCCTCATCCCAAATAAAGGGAACTCCACTTCTTTGGTCAACTTTGGTCATCAGTGTAATCAACGAGAAATAACTCGTGTAATACCCGGCCAACCCAAAACTCTACTTTCGATGCTTTTCGTAGGTACTCCCGATTACTCACTGACCTCCACCTTCGAGGCTCCACACATCTGTAAGCTAGATATAACATGGCCCAAGCTGTACTTTCTCCAGCAGAATTCGCTTTGCTAAACTAGCGTGGTGGTCTTTGCCTCAAAGTCTCGGCACAATCACTTAGTATCTACCGTGCTCTCGCGTCTTCCGAGTAGATCGAGAATATCATCAATAAACACAATCACAAGTTTATCCGGGAACTCCCAACACCGGTTCATTAAATCCATGAGTATTTGCGGTGCATTAGTCAACTTAAGCGGCATTACCATAAACTCATAATGCCCGTACACGGATCGAAAAGGGGCGATTTTGGAATGTCACCTCCTTAATCTTCAGCCCCGGTAGTACCGGATCTCAAATCAATATTTGAAAATACTGCGGCACCCCTCAAGCGATCAAATAAATCATCTATCCTCGGCAGCGGATAACGGTTCTTGATGGTCGCACATTCAGCTGTGATAATACAACCTGGTGTACCATCTTTCTTTTTCACAAGCAGGCGGGTGCATCCCGCGGAGGCTTACTGGGTCCTAACGAACCCCTTATCAAGCAGTTCCTGTGGCGGAGTCTTCCCGACTCTCTCAGCTTCTGTTTGGAACCATTCTATACGGCGCAATAGAAATCGGTGCGGTACCGGAACTACCTCGAAAATCTGACTCAACTACGGTGGTAGCTTGCCCGACTCCTCCCTGGGAAAAACATCAACATACTCACGAACAACTTTGCGCATCCTACAGCTTTTGTTCTCCTCGACTCCAAGTCGACCGCGTACCAGAGATACCCGGCTGGCCTTTGCATCAGCTTCGGCACTCGGTGCTATCTCGACATAAAGGTAAAATATCCACAAAACTCCGGGAAATAAAAGAATGAGTAGCTCCAGAATCAAAAAGTACCCTAGCCTCTGCATCAAATAACAACAAGGTACACAATCACGACCTGAGTGTCGATACCCTCTGGCAGTGGCCCGGCGTGTCACGGCCTTTACCAGCGCCGCTCACGGATCTTGCATTTGTCTCCCACAGTTCTTTCCAACTCATAACCACGACCTCCACGGCCTTCAAAGCGTCCTCCTCTGCCCCCCACAGTACCCTCCTACCGGCTGTCTTTGGTGAAGATGTACTAGCTCCGCCCGCTCCGAATACGAGACAATCTCTCGTATGTGTCCCGAGGCTGGCGACATCGGAAGCTGCATCATCTCTCTGCCGACCTCACACATCCTATGGCGCATACGCCCCACAACGAAACATCTAACTGGCTCGGCCACGGTAACACCCCTGCGAGATCACGGTCTAACGAGACATACCGGTAAGAAGAAGCTCGAAATAACTTCGGGCGGCAGTGCCTTTGGCGACTACATTTGGGCGAGTCGGTGAAAGGTCCTCCTGCGGAACCTCGGGCAGATGGTCGCAGTGCGACACTACGTGGGTACCCTCTTCGCCCTCAGCCTCGAGGCTCGCCAATTCCATCTCCCACTTTCAATCGGCGTTCCTCGACTCATAGGCGGTGAAAGTCATCAAGACTGCTATGGTGACAGTCTCATGCTCGACCCGTCTCGAATGCAGTCCCTGCGCTCCTCGGTCGGTGCGGTGGAAACTTGACGTATAACTCACTAAACCGCCTCTCGTACTCCTCTGCGAGATCGATCACGGCTGAGTCAACAAAATCAGATCCTTCTCCAAAGCAGCCATGTGGGTACTCATACAATAATTCTCTACGAGCAACTCTGGCGCTCCTAGAATCACGATCCTCCCACAGCGATCAGAGAGATAATTGGTAGGTTACCCCCACCGGCGGCCCTAAATGCGGTCTGTGAAGTGGCGAGCGACCTCATTCGCCTCGGTACCCATGGGCTCCAAAATGGTCTCCAAATCTCTAATGAACTCAATAGCGTCAATTAGTGAACCCACTCCAAAAAAATTTGGGGGATGCTCCTCGGGGAACGGTCAAAACATGACCTCATTTGGACACCACTGCCCGTCAGTCTCCTCAGCTGCGCTGCATCCAAACAACGAGAGTCGGCGGAACATCGGGGTGTACCTGCCCCGGAACTCTGTTGCTCCTTGTAGGCTTCCTTCGCCCCTGCAAGCTCCACCGGCCCGTCGGCCACCTGCAGCTCCACCTACATGCCCCACTGGGTACGCGAGCGCGTCCGCGACACGGGTCGCTGCGTCTCACTGCCGGTGGCATCACCAGCAGTCTACAGCGAAAAGAATGACTTAGACTCGAGAAAAAGACTCGGCAGACAACCTGAAAGAACAGCCAGTTAGACTCATAACCACCACAGACCACCAAAGAATATGAAACCTGCGGCTACGATACCAAAATTGTAACTTGGCCGCCGAGATTAAATGCGCGCGAGTTAGAATGGTCGTCACAGGCAAGAGTCGCCGTCGATGGATGACTCGATTTTGAAGAAGCTTTGTCTTGAAACAAGCGAACAAAACAATATGCAACTAATGACACTTTTTAAGAAAAAGGATAAAATTTGTGAGCCCATTGCAACCGCATATCAACAACCAACATCTGACACTAACTCGAGTACCAATACAACAACCTCTGACTACAAGTATCTCAAAATAACAAGCTTTCTGAGACAACAGCCTTGATCAACAAAATAAAAGAAGCGTGAGGATCAAGCACCCGCCGCTCACTGTAGCTCTTGGCCTTGAGCACCCGATGAAACCACGTCGAAGAACAACACCACATTCAACCTAGAAATAAAATTGCCGCCCATGTGAGAATAGGTTGTGGGCTAACGAGAAGCTTAGTGAATATATATCTCAGAATGAAATCAACTTCGATCACGCTATAGTGTATCAAAGGAATTAACTGTGCATCACGATAAATAAAAGTGGTATATGATATTATTCAACAGGATCTTAATATAAAAATTAAGCTACTAGTTTCATTATCATTTTCATATGGTCATAAATTGTTACTAGCGAAATTATCCCGAAATGATGGCGGTCAATGATAACATCATTATGTCTCAGAAAAACTATAACTAACACGCACAACCAATTGATACTATATCCTTGACAGCGGCGACACCCTGACCTCAGCGACTAGGCAGCACCGAGCTGACCCAACCAACTCAACAATAGTATCAACTCCAACGACTCGAGAACTCAACAATAGTATCGACCAGCAAACTCAACAATATGTCGACTTCAGCTTGACTCTATCAAATCAGCAACTCACAACTCAACAATCAAACAACTCAATATAAGTCCGGGTTTCTACATATCGCATATAATCAACCTCGACTGCGGGGAGAAACTTATGCCGTCGACATAAGCTATCACCCAGGTAAGTAACGAGTGCAGCTTGAAATCACCGAATCGTAACGAGGTACTAAGCAAACACGGACAATACAACTCGACAAGCAACATCAACTCATATACAACTCTTCTAATAAGACTTCGAAACATCACTTCAAAGCAACCTATCCGACTGCAAGACCACAGACACAACCCGACGCTCGACCACGATGCATATTCAACATATAATTTAAAAGACGAAATCACATATATACGTACATATCGGTAATCAAGTAGTTAATCAACACGAGTGAGATAGATGCTCACCTCGGTTAGCTATATAAAACTCCAGCGCAATCACAACAACGGACCTTTGCGTCAGCGCTAAGCAAACATTCGAGAATTATAGTACTATATAATACACAACTAGTAATATCACATTCTACTATATATTTAATTTCATATGTACTCCCACAAAACAACCCAACGGAAATACCCATTATAATCTTATTTCTAACTTAGGGTATAACTTCCATTTTATATGATCAAATTCTACTTACTAGTTTCAAAGGCCTAACGTTCCGATATTCACAAGCTAATATCACATTTCTAACCATCTTTTAATCTCAAATCGTTACTCATTTTCTCCTGTCTTTGAAATGTAATACAACCTAATAAGTCTGAAATCCCAAATATTTGAAAAAATAATAAAAGAACAACAGAATCAAACATATTCTCAGGCATTCAACTCCATAATAGATTATTACTTTATCAGTTATAATGTCAAAATAAAGGTCAACTTCCGATATAACAAAAGTCAACATCCTCGAAGTCAAAGAAATACTCCAAAAGATTGAACTTTCTTACCTTAAAATGCTTGAATGGCTCGGAAGCGAGGGAAATTTGGGACCAAAAGCTCTCCAAATGAGGAAGAAATGTAAGAAAATTTTGAGGAGAAAAAGGTGGAGGAGTTCGGCCCTGCGATGGAAGAAAGAAGAAAGAAAAAGATTTGGATGATGATAAGGCATTTGGATAACTATAAAAGCATGTAGGGTCGCACAAAAATATCTCAAGAGTTGCTCACTTTCTCGTTCGGTTTTCGGTTTAGTTTGTCGCCTCGGTTTAAAAAATACAAATCTAACATAAATTTAAGTCTAACCCTAAATAATATTACAATATGCACAAATGCAGGCAGGTTATTACGGCGTATGACAAGCAACTTGAGGAATATTCGAAGGAAGTTAAGCGAGAGATATGACAACATGCGTATACCGTGGACAATGAAGAACGGGCCAGTCGCAGACTACCAATATCATTAAAATGATTGGCTTGATGCGATCGACTTCAAATGCCACAGGCACCGGTGTCTCCAAGCTGGTACGTGGATCTCATCTGAAGTCTCTTCCAGACAAATTCTCGGTTGTCACTTGAACTGATATGCGAGTTTGAGTTATCTCTAAGCGAAGCACATAAGATGATCACGAATGCTAAGAGCGAACACAGGGTAGACTTCAAAGCTACACTCGCACGTTTGGTGGTCCAAACAAGAAGAAATTCAGAAGAAGTTACGAAGCGAGGCCAAGGGTTACAGTAATCCCCGAGTTCTTTGGAAAGGGAGGAGCTAGGAAGGATGACCAAGTGTCATTATTGCGAGCTTTGAGTCACTTGGAAATTAGGCCTACGAGGAAGTTCACAAATATTCTGGAAGAATGGTCTCGCTGACCAGCTCGGCCTACGAGAATATGTATGTTATTGAAGTTTGTACAACTTCTAGTGGCCGCCGCTGGGTCTTGAACACCGGTTGTGGTTCTCATATTTGTATATGTGAGGGCTGAGTCATCCAGAGAAAAGAGGGAAATGGATCTGCAGTGTGGAAATGGCGAGAAGGTTGCGACACGTAGTAGGATCCATTAGTTTAAATTTATGGGCCTTTTTTGAACTTATCTCCGGTTTACTATGTACACAATTGCGGGGAATATTATTTCTATTTAAATTTTGAATAATGATGGTTTTTCATTTTCAATAGATCGATAATTTAGGATGCTTGAGGAATGAGGTAGTATTTGAATGCCGCCTGCTTGAGATGCATGCGTTTTGGAGCATGATTAATAGGTCATATAACATAAACTTAAAGCGGAATAAGCCTAACGACTTAAGCAAACATACCTGGCATTGCGGTAGGTCACGTGCGAGCAGAATCAAGAAACTCCACTCGATTGGAATACTTGAAGGTTTCGATTATGAATCTCGATAAGTGTGAGTGCTTTGCCTTTTGGGCAAAATGACCAAAATGCCTTTCGCGCTTAAATGAAATGGAAATGATTTGTGGGGATCATACAACGTGTATGTGGGCGATGAACACATCTGAAAGGAGGTTATAAGCTGCCATTACATTTTACTAATGACTTCACGATGGAGAATGCGGTTTTGTGTATCGATGAGACACAACAGTCCCTTTAAGAAATTCAAGGAGTTCCAAGGAAATGAAGTACAAAACATTGAACAAGGCGATAAAAGATTCTCAGTGCGATGAGGTGGAGAATATTTGAATCACAGTTAAATACTAAATGCTAGAAGTGTGGTATTGTTTGCCTTCGCTCCAGCGGAAGCATACAACATCCATGGCAGTGTCAGAAAGGAGAAATCGAACCCTTCACCCGGCATGGTTCGATCTATGATGAAACCTATCGATCTACGGATTCTAGGGATATGTACTTCTAAGCGTGGCCTTTGTAAGCGGTCAACAGTGATCCGGGAGTAGATTACCGTCACTCACCGAATCTTGTGGCACATTATTTCACCCTTTATATATATTATTAGAATGGAAAGAGGTCTTTGATATGACTTTAGTTTTGTATTTTATTTAAATACGGCATCTTGACAGTTTATTTGTGTGCTTGACCGGTAGGCGTATTTATTTATTTATTTTATTTATTTATTTTATTTTTCCTACAAGCCTATGTCTTTGTCTTAGTTGAGTTATTATATATCTCTGCTTTGTGGAGGCATCGAAGATGGAGGCTTCGCCCCGAGGAAGACATTGGCGAGACTTGGAAGTTTCGAAGTAGAAGAATAAGCATTTTTAAGAATACGAAATAGACCTTATGTTAGTATTACACTTTGTAAAGTGTTGTAATAGGAATGCGTTTAAGTTAGTATTAGACTTTGTAAGTGTTAAGAGTATAGGTAGAAATTCCTCTGCTTCCAAGAAATGTGTATTATTTGTTTTATTTTCATGATGTGCATATTACTTGGTATGTGCTATATATGAAGTTAAATAATATCGATAATGTCAAAATATATATTAAATTTAAGCGTATCAAGCCCCTTTTAAAGTTGTTACAACTTATCGCTCTCTTGGAAGCGTGATGGCGGTGTGCTGATTAATGCTGACAAATTATGACCAATGGATCATGTTGAAAGTGATTTCCACTTACCCGTTTATTGGATTTGGATGGTGTTCCAAACTTGCGTATTGGTTTGGTGGTAGCTTCAGGTGATTTCCTCGTTGTGGGCTGCTTTTGATTAGGAGTGTTAGTGACCCAAAAGTTGTGTCGTGGTACACAATTGATTAGTTAATCTACCATTGTGTTTAGTTCAAAAGTATCTTGATGTTGTCGTTTGAATTCCAACCACAACGGATCTTGGATACCTTGTATTTTGTGAAATTTGAAATGCAATTGTAATATTTAATTTATTTGTAACTGTTTGATTATTTTTTGAACTACTCTATCTTTAACATGTTTTATTATGATTGGCACTACGATTACTGTTTATGTTGGAAATCAATGAAAATTGATTCCCTTTATTATGCCGTTGCGACAATTGTGTATCGATTGATTTACCGGGTTGGTTAAATGAGTTACTAGAACTTAGTAGTTGCCATTAATTGTATATTACTAGTGTGGGTTCTCATGATAATTTAAGGGGTTATGGCGATGGCTAGATCTTACTCGTGTCGTTATAATAATAGTATTGGTCATATTATTATTTACTCTGATTACTAATATCGAGCACAGAAATTCATGTGATGGCATTGAATTATATTTCATCATGAAATTAAACTACATTGCTAAATTGAGGTTGATTGTAATCAGCGAATATTCTCAATTAGAATTTTACGTGATAATGTAAAATATAAGTGGATAACCAATTAATTAATTAGTCAATTGAATTAATTTGATAGTTAGTTGAGCTTGTTAGTAACTTGTTAGTTACTATTAACAACTTGTTAGTGTTTGATTTTACTTAACGGTTTAATTAAATTTAACGGGTCGGCTCATTAAGCTATTCGGTTGAACTTTTAGGTTTGACCTATATAAATTTAAGCTTATTAGGTTTTTAAATCATAAGTTTTTCATGAAGTGAAAAACAAAACCTAACCTCCATTTTCCTCTCATGTAATGAGAAATATTCAGGGAAGAATTGAAAAGTGCTACTCTTGATTTTCATCCAAATCAGTATGTTCTAGCAACACAAAATGTAGGATTGACCTCTCTGGTGTGGGCCGTGGCCTTCGTTGAAGTCTTCCAGCCAATGGAGTAAGGAGACTTGGGAAAGATTTAGAGATAGACTTCGGCGGCATCTGCTGTGAGCTCTTTGATGTATTTTTATCTAATTTGATTGTGTGTTGACATAATTTGACGTTGTTAATTGTTTCATGAATTGAAAGGATTAAAGAGATGATTAATTTGTATTTTAATTTGAGGTAGAATCATTTCGATTTTAGAGAGGTTTAGAAATTTCAAAAGAATTACGAAATTAAATTTGTGTTCTTGACCCTTTATTGGTTCATAAAATATTTTTTCTAGAATTTTTGAATTTTTTAAGTACTCAAAAATTCATTGAATTTGCGGATTGTTTGGGTTTGTCGAAAAACTAGAAGTGTTTTGATAAAATTCCCACTTGGGCGTTCAATAATGATATTGTTGATGTTCAAGCCAAATGCCAGGAATTTTGATTTCTTAGAGCCTCCAAATCATTTTACAAAGTTAAATTAATGCGGAAAAAGCGAGAAAAAGCTGATGAATTACCCAAAAATGGGTCTCGAACTTGCGGACATCGTCCGGGCGCGTCGGTGCGGGTACCTTCCATTACCGGGGCGTAACACGGCATTACAACGGCACCGACGGGCGTGTCGGTGTGGTGGCCGGAGGCCGGTGGTTTTGGTCGTTGAAGTTCGTCGTCCGTTTTTAGAAAACCCTAAATGTATTTTATGTAATTATTTTTGGTTTTAAAATTATTGGTAATTATTAATTTCGGTTTTAAATGTTAAATCATAAATTTTGTCATTAAGATAATTGAATATATATCTTGAATGACATTAAATTTGATTTATATTTCCCTTTCATAATTATTTTCATTAATTGATAATTTTTGAAAATATTTTTCATGGTGACTTTAAATTTTGAATTTTGGAGTTAAGTACTTATAAGTAATTATTCCATGATTTAAGTAGCCGATAATTATTGTAATAATTATCATTATCATATATTGAATATATTCAAATTCATTACATTAATTGATTATTAATTGTAAATAATGGGTAGTGGTAGTCAATTATGAACATTTGATCTCATTCATTTAATATATATGACATTAAGTGTATTTATTTGTTTTAATGTTTTGCCCATATATATTGTTATAGAATGGAAAGGATGTATTTAGATATGGCTGACGCGGAGAACTTGCAATTTTTCAGGAGGCTGAGAAGAATCACCAGACTTGCACTTCTAAGAATCTTTGTAATAAGACTTATATTTAACTTTGTTAAGAAGTGATGTAATAGGTTCTAGGGGTCATATCTATATCTCCTAAATGTGTGTTATTTATTTATTTTTCATGTTGTGCATGTTGCTTGAATATGTGCTATCTGGCCATGGTTAAATAACGTGTCTAAGCAATTAAAATTTAAGCAACGTGTCAGTAATTTTCAAGTTATTAATCGGTTACATTATTTGGGCACCTTGTGATGGCGGTGTTGCAGTTTGCACTGATATGACAATGGATCATGTTGAAGTGATTTCCACTAATGTTGTGGGCTTCGGATGATCACTCCAGTAACTATTTGGTTTAATTTGTAACGACTACGCCTCGAGAGTAAATGCGCCTGAGTTAGTCGTCATCGACACGTATATCGGAGATCACCACTCTGATGGAGGTGACTCGAAAATCACTATTTAATAACCCATAGGGCAGATAATTTGATAAACGATAAAATAGTTAATTGCATGTTATGCTACCGTGTTTGCCATCGTGGCATTACCTAACCTGACCCAAGCATAAAACTCCATGAAACCAAGTCCTGAAATATTCACAAAATAGTTTACAATTTGACATCCCAAAAAAAATGTAAGCGGTACATCAAAAGTATAAAAGAGATGACTACCGAGGATCTGGCCTTGTCTCACTTTTAGGTAAATCACTTGGACACTTACGAACTCTGCTTGGGCTTCACCCAAAGGCACACTGATCGAGAAGGTATTAGGAAGGGGTAACTTCAAACAGCAGTGAAGCGAATCCACCCGGATGGTAACTTACCCATCCGAATAGAGGTAAACAATAAATGATATATATACGTAGAGATAAGATAGATAGATATATTTATATATACAATATTGAGGAAATATACCAACTTCTCAAGACATCATAACATAAATATGTCATTAACAAATACACCATTATAGAAGATAAAACTACGTTAACTCGCATGTCATACCCCAGTCATCACATAATCAAGCAGTAAAAGAGCAAAATTTCACAACCCAGTTCATACTACAACAACAATAAAGTAACTACGAAAAATGGTAACAACATCTATATCACATTAGTCCTTTTCGGCATTTCCTTGACAGCCAGCAACAGCATACCACTTTTCGGTTCGCCCGCCCGAGCATGACATCGCCCGTATCACTTTTTCGGCTCACCGCCGAACACCCCAAAGTGTTGCCCAGATTTGATCATCAGCCCACAGCGTAGTAAAAATCGCCCGACATGATCCATTGTCATATCAAATGCAACGTTAACCGTAATCGCGGTGTCTTTTGGTGATCTGATTGATTGCGCAACTTTAAATTGGCTTGATACTTTGCTTAAATTTTAATTGGTAGGGTATTATTGCTGTTTTTCGTTCTTTAAATGCGTCTTAGCCGCGTAATAAGCTGACCGCTGCAACATGAAAAAATAAAAACAAGTAATGCACATTCAAGAGATATGCGATATGGCCACATAACTATTCTGGTATTTGTAAATACTAACATAAGTCTAATTTTTTGTATCTTGTGCCGGATCAGCAGGGTCCACAGTACCGCCCAGTGAAATGATCTTGATATATTTCACTTAGTGCAATGTTTATATACTAACCCACGTCTTAGGCGACTATGACTTGTGGGTAAAACAATAAATAAATAAATACAAGAAAATATGACTCAGAAGGTCATTTACAACATTACGGTTCGCAGACCGAAAAAATAAATAAATGGGCCATATCTATATACCTCCATTCCAATCACCATTACAAAATATAGGCACTTTATTAAATCATATAAATGAACTTAATAAATATTTTAAATGGCATTGGAAAATGCATGTTTGTAATTATCAAATTAATTAATCCATGTAATTACACATATTAAAATTAATTAATATAAACTCAATTATCATACACGAAATAAATTAATAGTATTACCAATAATTATTAACCATATTACATATTATAGAAAATATTTATCACAAGTATATTCTAAAATATATTAAGTAATTAATTGTTACCATAATTGTTATATCAACTTTTAAATTAAATTTAAAAATATATAATATAAAGGATATTAATTAATTGTCATCACATAATTAGGTACGAGTAATTAGGTGATTAAAATGACAAATAATCAATAAAACCCAGTATAACTAGTCCTTAATTTTAGGAAGCAAAATACGGAATAAGTCGGGTAGGTTTTTCAAAATTAGGAAGCACAAATCATAATAGACTCGGGCGACCGACTGACGGTCGGCCGTCGACACGTCTTGACACCGTCGTGTAGGTCATCGTCGACGTCGGTTTGAGTACCAAAATAAGCCCGATCGACACAGCCCGTGAAGTCGTAGAATCGATCGGCCGATTTGTCAGTAATAATACCCAACTTGATTTTTAGATTTAATTTAATTCATTTGTAAAATCATTTTGGACGCTTTAAAATTTTCAAAACTTATGAAATTCTAACACTTTAAACTTCATAATTTTCTTGAACAAATCCCGTAGTCGTTCAATAAAATAAATTTCGTATATTTAATTATTAATTAAACTGTCAAAATCGCAAAAATTGTTTGAGGCACTTAGAAAAATCCAAAAATTATGAAATTTATTGGAGATCTTCTAAGTACTATCTGAGTTCCAAAAGCAATTTATCTGTAATTTGACAAAATTTTTACATCCCCAAACACGTTTTACAAAAGCTGTTTTAAAAATAAAACGATTAAATCATCGCTTTAATTTGTAAACAAAAATCCATGTTAACAAAAATGTGATAATACATCATCATAAACTTGGCAACACATGTGTAAATCAATGTCGAGCATGGTGATTTATTACCGTCATGTGTTGCTCGATTAAATATATGAGCAGGGAATGTCGAATAAAAATTGATAAAAAGCAAAACAGCGTAAAAATAAATAATGTAAAAGCAACTTTAATTTGGCTCATGATGCCCATGGAAGATATTATATATATATGAGTATAAATACAAATCCATATTCGAGGGGATCTTAAAGTGATTACTAAATTTATTATGCAAAAAACTTATATAATTCTGATTATATGGCTTAGGAATTACTTATAGTGCGGCGGAGTAAATTCCACTAAGTTCCACGAGCTTCAAATTCACAACGTGAATTTGACTTCCCTTTAGCTCCTTGTTGCAATATCAATCGTATGATATCTACAGTTGGTCGCGGGAGGTTGAATCGAGAACCGATTTATGCTAGTATGAGTTGAACAAAACCAAAAACCCCAAAATTCTTGGGAGAATTTCGGCCAAAGGGCGGGGAGGCTGCTGGGTTTTTGATGAAAAAGCTTTCTAAAACCATAAAAACCTAAAGTTTGCTTATAGGACTAGGTTAAAAGCAAGCCCGATAAGCAACCCGTTAAGTATTAAACGACTTCGTTAACTTTCTATTAGTTCGTTAAGACGCACTAATGAGTTGCTAATGAAGTTGAACTATTTAATTAGCTTAATTAATAGTAATGAGTCAACTCATCGATAATCTTTCAAGTTATTGATAAATACTAAAACTCTTTCCGAACCAATTAAATAACTATTTGAGTGATTACATTCATTCAATCGATATTACACCAAAATGTAGAACCGCTTGTAGTGAGAAATACATTTCTCAGTACTCTGATTCTTTAATTTCATACATGAAATATAACTCAACGTCCTTTGTATGTGTGTGACCTTCTAGGCTCGAATAATAATGAGGTTATAATAATAGTAATTGACCATTATATTATTATAACGATAATAGTAGATACATGATAAATTTCATAACGCTAAGTACTCGTAGTCGCAGTAATATACAATTACTGAATTTGAACACTAAGTTACGATAATCACATTTGTAGGCGGTAAATGAATTAATACACAATTATTAAGCAGACAATAAGCAGTAATTCTGGGTGATTTCCAACCGATTATACTATCGACCACATTTTTGGAAAGAAAGTCAACCCACAATCACTTTCGAAAAGTCCTTTCGACTATAACAACACTTTCTACCCCAAATATCAATCATTATCAATTCATATATTATAATTTAAGCCTAGACCCGTAATTACATTCCATAATATCACCAAAAACCAAAGTCAACCCAAAAAATTCCAAAGTCAAGCGCCCTAAAACGTCATTCACCTGTAAGCGAGGATATTTCAACTTCGATAATAACTAATTTATAATCCAGAATCAATTGGAGCAATAAAATTGAAAATACAAAAAAGCGGCTTCGAGGCGATCTCCCGAAATATTCCTGAAAATTCGGTTCTTGCAACTTAAAAACGGCGAAGCGATGAGGGAAGCTAAAAAATTTGAGATGTAGCTTGAGAGATGGAGGAGAAAATTGAAGAAGAAGAATTGAAAAAAAATGGGAAAAAAAATCACGCGGTTGTCACGGCGAGAGGAGAAAGAAATGGTTTGGGGGTTTGGGCTTGTTTTGATGGCTAAGTAGTTGGGTTGGGCCCAAAAGCCCAACCGGTGAAAATCCGAACATTTTATTCGATCGATACCTCTCGTTTTAATTTATCTCGACTAACTTCCGAACTTTGACATTATCATACATAAATATTAAATTAGGTTTCTAATTTTTATGTAAATAAATTTAAAATCTCCCGTTTAATTTATTAATTAGCAGTGGATTCATAGGTTTTACATTCTACCCACCTAACAAAAATTTAGGTCCTCGAAATTCTCAACTCAAAAGCTACTAAAGGTAAAAATTAGAACAACCAAGATCCTTAACCTCGGACCTTGGCTGCGGGTAACGGTTTCTCATCCTCCTCCTTGTTTCAGCGTGGCTCTACACTGATGATTTCTCCACAAAACTTTTACCAATTTCACTTCTACGTTCTCGGCACCTTCTCTTTAGATCCAAGATCCTCACCGGTCCTCTCGTAGGTCGAATCTACACCCGGTCATCCGGTGACTTCCCAGATATGCGACTGCAAATCGACGCGTGCTTCCTCAAGCAAGGCGTGGAACACATCATGAATCTCCAACTCTACGAGCAGCAAGCGGTAAGCTCTGCTCGCGCCGTAAGATTTTAAGCGGTCCAATGCAGGGACTCGGCTTCTCTTCTCGAACCTCGTTACACCCATGGGGGATATCTTTCAAAAAATACTAAATTAAGCCACCGAGCGACAAATCACTTGAGTCATTCGGCGTACTTCTTTTGTCTATCCTGTGCCGTCCTCAAATGTTGTTGTATCACTTTTACTCTCTCTATCGAACTCTCCACCAACTCAGACCCATAAATCTTTCTTTCCACCTCGTTCGACATATGGTAGTCCTCGCCTCCCGGCCATACAAAGCTTGAGCGGTGCCATCCCGATGCTAGCAGCGTTATTATAAGCGAACTCCATTTTCGGCAACTCCTCATCCAAACTGAGCTTCAACCTGGCTCGCGGCATGTCCTCGGCGAATGGATTTATACCGGATAAATCCAAGATCGTTTGAGGATGGCTTGATACTCAAATGAACGCCCAGGTCACTAGCGCCTCTTGGAAGCCTTCCCAGCTCTCGAAGTGAACTAATACTATCCAGAAACAATATTCTTTGGCACCCCGTGTAGTCTGCATGCCCAGTCTGCGTCGTCTTGTGCGGCTAATAGGCCGTCGGTTGCTGATGGGTAGAAAATGAAGCGGTCTTAGATAGTCTATCCACAATTGCAATCCTATCATTTCTTTTAGAGTTTTCGGAAGCCCAAACACAAAGTCCATGGTGATCTTACCATGTCCATTCGGTATCGTGTGAGTTGCGTGACCCCACGGAAGGTTTATGGTCAATCTTGACACGTTACGACAAATCAACACTTTGCTAAAATCATGATTTCTTTCTTCATCCCGGCCTGATAGTTCTCCCTTAAATTCGGTGCATTTACGTACTCCCGGATGCGTATTATATGAAGCATTGTGAGCACCAATCCAAGTCTCCACTTTTGAGTCGGCCAGTGGGGCCTGACCGCTCATTTCTCCTAAACGCGAGAATACCCATCGTCGCCCAGCTGTAAACTAGGGTTTTCTACCATTCGCTTCCTCGATCGACAGCACTTTTTTCGCTTTCTTTTGCATCTCTCCTATTTTGTCTAACACTTTAGTGCCGCTTCATATAGGCCAACAAAGATCCATCACCTCCGACCTCAAAATTTTTTCCCAATCTATTTCAACTCCCTCTTTGGCTCCTTACGCTTCCCTTTTCGACAGGCATCGGCCACTCGTTGGCTTTCCACGGATGATATTCAATCGTTAGATCGTAGTCACTTTCGAAACTACGTCGCGTCGTATGCAAATTAGGCTCCTGCGGGTGTTGATGTACTTCAAACTCTTGTGGTGCGTGAGATATCGGCATTGAACCCCCATACAAGTAGTGTCTCCAGAATTTTTAAGCGATAACTGTCGCGGCTAACTCAAGTCAAGGGGTAGGATAATTCTTCTCATGATTCTTCAATTTTAGAAGCATATGCAATTACCTTCCCGTTTTGCATCAATACGCCTAACCCCACGATGTGTGAGCTTGTCGTTGTACACCACATACCCTGGGTTCCTTGGTAGTGTCAACAGTCTTTGTAGTCAATCTCCTCTTGACTCATTGAAGCAACATCACGCTCTTCGCCCCCGAGCAAATGGTACACCGCTTCTGGTCGAGCACGGTCATCGGGCGATCCAGCGAAGTCTTGTATCGATCTTACGTAATCGGCTAAACCCAAGAAACTTCTCCTCCGTCACACTTGCCGAGGCCTCTCTCAATTAAATCACCGCTTCCACCTTTTGAGGGTCCATGTAGACTTACGCCGCCAGAGGCATAACATGACTGAATTGTACCTTCCCAGCCAAAATTCACACTTTGAAAACTTTGCGTACAGGCGGTTTAGTAAGATTTCAATACTTTCTAAAATGCTCATCGTGTTCCAACTCACTCTTAAAATAGATTAAGATGTCATCAGCCAATACAACCACGTGAACTTATCCAAACTCCAGCCACGATTCATCGGGTCCATGAAAGGCTGGCTGGTGCATTTGTCAATCAAGCGGCATCACCAGAACTTCATAGTGCCCGTATCTTCCGGCAGCTAATTTTGAGATATCATCTTCCTTAATTCTCAATTGGTGATATCCGGACCTCGAAATCAATTTTGAAAAGACGCCGCGGCCCTCGGTTGATTGAATCATCGATCCTTGGCGGCGGGTACGGTTCTTAATAGTCACTTTGTTTTAGCGTTGGTATCCGATACAAAGCCTCGTCGTTCCATCCTTCTTCTGGCGAACAATCTTTGGAGCACCCGTGGAGGCACTTCGGCCTTATAAATCCTTTTCCAACAACTCCCGCAGCTAGCGTGTTCAACTCTTTCAACTTCTTTGAGCCATCTGCATGCGGTGCCATAGATATCGGAGCCGTTCGGTACCACCTCATCGAAAATTCAATCTCTCTGTTCGGAGGTAGTCCTGGCAAATCCTTCGGAAACACATCCTCGAATTCTCTCACAATCCGGACATTTTCAAGCTTAGGCTCATCTTTCTTCAAGTCCGTTACGTAACCCAAATACCCGATACATCCCTTGTTCAGTAACTTACGAGCTTCTAACACCGAGATCACACAAGACGATAAAACTCTCTATCTCCGACAACTTCGTAATTAGACTCGGAGCTAGTAAGCACAATCTCCTTGCGGTGACAATTTATTACGGCGCGGTGTTCCCAACCCAGTCCGTCCCAAAATCCAAGTCAAAATCCACTAACTCAAAGGGTATGGTCTACTTCTAATACATGATTATCAGCAGCAAGGGACAGTACTATAAACTTGAATTACCTCGACCGACCTCCCCCACCGGTGTCATTATCATCAAGGTACTCTCGAGATGTTGTTAACTCAAAGATAGCCTTTTAGCAAAAGTCGAGATATAAAAGAGTGTGTGGCTCAGAATCAAGCAATCTGTAGCGAGCATCAAGGCCGTGTAAAAGCTGGGGTACTGTCGCCATTCTCGGAATATCCCGTGCCTCGCGCTACGTGACTACATTATGTCGCCTACGCCGTGCCAACTCCACTCATGCGCTACCTACTACACCTGTCGATCTACCAAATCCTCGGCCACGACTGTCGTCCTCCCAACCAGGTCGCCTCGTACCACGAGATCCGCTTTCTCCCCGAAAATGTGGCAGCGGAAGTGGTACTCACACATGCCCACATAAGAGACATACATTTGCAAAAAGTACCCCATTTGACATCGGAAGCTGCGTTACCACTGCAGTGGCGACATCTCTCGCGCATTGCTTGCTACCTTGGCCCGATGCTTGGCGGTATGAACATGCGAACACCGTACCATATGAAAACCACCCATTACGGGAGGTAGAAGAGACGGCCACATGCGGGTTGAGCAGGGCGGTGTCTTTAATGTGGCTACGTCTTGGGCGGTCTTTGTGAGATTCCTTTGAAATCGATCGATGCGACCACGTAGCTCCCGATCCTTGTCGGACACTCACTGCTTTTCACTACAGGTACGCTATGTCCCTCTCCACCTACCTTGCATTCCTCAACGAGGTGGCGGTGTAAGTGAACAAGGACAACCTCTCCCGAATTTGTTGTAATCTCGGCCCACTGACGAAAGCCCCGCGTCTACGGCCAGGCTCGGTGGAGTGCGCTCCCGGAATCAAGCCGGCCTTGAAATCGTAAACTCTGTACCCATCAGCTGTTCTCTCCCCCTGTTGCATCAGACGACTCCTCTCCATCGCATACATATGTGTCTCCAAGCAGTGCACTTACAAAGAGTTTCAGAATCTAACAGTGATCGTCTACTTACAACACGCCCAAATAACATTGGACATGGTTCATGACTCACAGCTCCGCCCGACGCCCGATACTGCACAAACTTCACCTTTAACTCATCTCCAAAACCCGTCGGTTCAAACTTATTCTCTAATGCCTCCAAGAATTCGTCCTTGACCTCAGGTGTCTAGGATGGTCCTTCTTCGAGAGCGTCTAGCAATGCAGTGCCGAATCTCGCCTCTCAGTGCCCGGCTGGCGGAGAATCGTGCGGGGCTGCGTCACTCAGCTATCTCCCGAGAATCCTCATTACTCGACTCCTCACAGGGGTGCACCTCCTCACTGCAGGGACAGGTTGGTCTGTTTCGACTCACCACTTGCGCCCCGCTCTCGCTCCCGCGAGCTGCGCCACAGAGCCCCACCTACAGATTACACCCCTCTTTCAGTGACACCTATAGCGTAGTCTCGCCTCACTCTAGAAGCACTGCCCACTAGCGGGTCCGCGATTCGATCTGCTTGACTCAACTCTGGGTGGCATCCTCCAGGCAGGTCTGGCAGCCTGAGAACCCCGGTTAAAGCGAGCCTAGGCTCACGATACTGCAAGTGTAACGACCCGCCTCGAGTCGTACGCCCTCGAGGTTGGAGTCGTCATCAACCTGTATATCTGAGTCACCATACGATGGTTGACACGAAAATCACCTGTTTAATAACCCATAAAACCTGATAATTTGATAAACAGTAAAATAGTTTCGAAAATTTAAATGTTGTACTACCGAGTTTAACCATCGTGGCATTACCTAATACAACCCAAAGCATAAAACTCCATCAAACCAAGTCACAAAATATTCCACAAAATAGTTTACAATTTAACATCCCAAAACAAAATGTAAGCGAGTACATCGAAATCATAAAAGAGATAGCGCCGAGGATCTGGCCAACGTCTCACCTAGGTAAATCAACGGACTCCCACAAACTGCCGACTCACAAAGGCACTGTCAATCACGAAGGTGGGAAGGGGTAGCCTCGGCCGGCTTAGTGGAAAGCGAATCACCCGGATGTGCAACACCGCATCCGAATGAGGTACACAATAAAGGATATATATATGTAGAGATAAGATAGATAGATATATTTATATATAAAATGCAGGCTCTACATTATCAAGGCATCATAACGAGAAATAACCATCGTTAACAAATCGCCCGTTATAGAAGATGCAACTTACGTTAACTCACATGTCATACCCCCGAGATCTCGTATCACATAATCAAGCAGTAAAACTTGACAAAATTTAACAACCCGGCGTTGTACTACAACAACAATAAAGTAACTTAGAAATGAAACACAATAACATCATATATCGCATTTAGGTCCTTTTTCATTTGTATCGAACATGACAACAAAATACCCTTTTCGGCGGGCTCACCCCTTGAACACCCAACATGGGTATATCCTTTCATTTCTTGCCCCGAGCATGTACCGTCTCATATATCCTCAAATCAACAAGTCTGAAATCACATATAATACTAAACATAGAAACATCACCCAACCAATCTCAATGCGGCATTCATAATATACACGATACAATAAATTTCGTATAGAGCCATACTCAACAAAATATACTCACGAATCGTCTGCCTTAATATACTCGGTTTGAATACCCGAACATATGCATACTCAAGGACCTGCGCTCGAGCATACGTGTACTCGACAAGACTACCACAAAATAAATATACATAATCGCTAACTTACAACCACCATACAAGTCAACATTCACAATTTCACAATTATACCCACATATAAGTTTGTAGCTGCAAGACACATGATCGCGTCAATTACCATATGCCGCTCAAACATAAGCCAAAGAGGTAACAAGCAGTGATAAATCCCCACCTTGGCTAGTGCCACTAATGGCAGTCAATCGTCTCCGCATTTGTTCCCACGTCGAGTGCGAGCAGAAGCATCCAGTAAGTACTACTGCATTAACAATTTCAACCACTTATCTACAATTCAATTCCCCAGCTTTTAGAGCCCATTTTAGTTACATTTGACCCTTACGTAGATTGCTAATTATGGTTCAATAGCAACTACGATGGCCGAATGTCACTACCGAACTAATCCCATAATCGCCAATACCTTATCCAGCTTACTAGCATTTCCAATCGTTGATATTGAAATTCCAACTTTTCAAATTAGTTAAACCATTACTATCAACCTCTAAATAGTCCGCTTACTACTCGAAATCTACTAACTATTTTCAACGTATTTTCTTCCAACACTTATAACTCACAATTTCATTCAGCAATCAAATAACGTTAAATAACGTATTATCTTATCAAACGCGTTTTTAAGAAAGTCAACCCCGTCCTCGAAAGTCAACTTCGACTATAACAACACTTTCACCCCAAATATCGTCATTATCAATTCATATATATTATAATTTAAGCCTAGACCATAATTACATTCCATAATATCAACCAAAAACCAAAGTCAACTGAATATTTAAAGTCAACTACCCTAAAAACATCCAGTCCACCTTAAATACGATATTTCAGCACCAATAATAACTAATTTCTGTCCAGAATCGATTGGGCAATAAAATTGAAAATACAAAAGTCAGCGAAAAAAGTCAGCACAGAATCTCCCAAAATATTCAAGATCGGGACCTTTCTTACCTTAAAATGGCCCGAGGGCGATGAGGGAAAGGCTGCCAAAAATTTGAGGTCTAAATCTTGAGATGGAGGAGGGTGAAGAAGAATTGAAAAAATGGGGAAAAATAGGGTTGTCGCAGAGGAGAAGAAGGAAATGGGTTTTGGGGTTTGGGCCTTTCTTTGATAGCTAAGTAGTTGGGTTGGGCCCAAAAAGCCCCTTGGGTGACAGGAAAATCGACATTTTTATTCGATCGTGCCTCTCGTTTTAATTTATATAGAGCAACTAACTTCGAACTTTTACATTATCGTGCCTGCTTAAAATATTAGTGATTTTCTAATTTTATGTAAATAAATTTAAAATCTCTGTTTTAATTTATTAATTAGATGGATTACGGTTTTACATAATTGGTATGCTTAATGGGTTTGTGAATACAAAAGTCGGTAGCATCTGTATGGTGGCATGCTAGTGACCGCAGAGTTATGTAGTTTAAGTGGTGGTTGGTAACCTCTTGTGTCTTTGGATTCAAAATATTGTCTGATGTTGTCATTTGAATGCGGACATAATAGACTTTGGTACCTTACATATTACTTTACATAATTTGTTGATAACCTACGTTATACTTGATTCAAAATAATGCGTGTTGCCGTTTGAATCAGTATAGTAGACTCTTGATCTTATGCGTTTGTAGAGATTTGATACGGGTATTATATTTACAATTCATTTGTAAATAGGTATGGATTGTTTTGAGCTGCCTTGTTTATTTTAAGTTACATATTTTCTATTATGTTTTCATATTAAGTTTTATTTTTATTCACCGTTCATTGGGCAAACTAAATGCATGACTTTATAATGTGAAATAAAAAATAAGTTAAGGAGAAATCCGAATGACTTGTTGAAACGAAGTGTTACAACGCGTGCTTCAACCATTGCAATGGTTGTATGCTAATAGAGGATAAAACTGTACCACAAACATTAGACTTGGTTCAATCATGTTGTCGTTCAAGTGAACAAAGTCACATGATAACAGATTGAAGGATAATTAATTTTGATTCAATCCAAAGGTGATGATCTTTATGAAGACCCGATATGTCATATTGTCTCTTAGCCACCAAACAAGCCTTAAATAATAAATAGATCTCTTTTATATTTCGATTGAGAAAAACTATTGAATGATCTTGAATATTGTGTATCACATTTTTAGGACATGTGATGGGCCGGTTTCTTACTTTATGATGAACATGGTTCATGAATTGTGATAAACAAAAAAGCATGGTATGTAACCAAATAAACAAGAGGTTATCTATTAGGTTCTCCACGTCACTTGTGCAGATGAGTGAACATGGAACTATAAGTTGAAGTTAATGATTCACTTAATTATTTAGACTAGTATAGAAAGGATTTTAAGTAACATTTGGGAATAGAAGAGATTTGATTAAATCTCATATCTTAAATAATTTTATTATCAAAGGCGTAATCTCTTGGCTGGCTATCGATTATTAGAACACTAGTTTTTAATCTACATGATTTAATGTGGATATGAGCCAAATATAACAATAGGCTGGAAGGCAGATACAAAGAAAGTTATCAAGCTCTTGTGTAATGATGAAGCATTACATTATAGGCACCGTTCAAATCCTCCATGAAGGTGGTTGAGATTCTAAACTATTTTCTTTGCACTTGTAAGAGTAGAAAATGAATGTCATGTTTGGCATGCATTTCCATATCGAGGTGATTACGATTGAGGAAACATTACTATACTCTTCTTTAAAAAGGACACATTGAGCGACAAGCGATTACATAATACTTATTCTCAATTCAACACTACTTGTTTTACGTGCCCGGGTCTTTTAATTGGTCGGGGATCTCAAAAGAGGCTATCGGGAAGCGAGTAACAATGGGTGTTTACGTTTGTAGTAAGCAGATGCATAGAGGCTGAATGCCGAGCAGGGTTGTGGTTTTGTTATCGATGTAGCCGGGGGAAGCTACGTTGATTGTCCCCGGGCGGGGTAGTGGGGGTGCTAGCGTTGCTCGATGCGGCCCGGCGAAGGCTATCGAGGAAGTCGTGGAGGGTGGTGGTGGTAGAAGAAGCTTTGGGCGTGGAGTTGGAAATGGTCGGAGTAGTAATGTTCTTGGACTGGTCGGTGAGTACGAGGAACTGATGGGTGGTCGAATATTCTAATTACCGGCGGGATGCTCGATTCCCACAGGGTGGTAGGGTACTTTAAATTTATGTGGGTTGTAGCAGAGTCTTGTTTGATTAAATTTTCATTCTTTCATATCTCTGAAATTTTCCCAGCGTATTCCTATAACTCGAGAAATTCTTGCTATACCACTTCTAATTCTAACTCCGGTTGGGAAGTCTGTTAAGATTGATGAGGTACTTAGAAATTGTCCCATAAGTATTGAAAATCAATGTTTGGAGATAGATTTACTACCTTTTGAGATGAATGATTTTGATCTTATTCTGGGAATGGATTGGTGGGGGGCATAATGCGGTGATAGGTGTCATCTTAAGAAGATTGGAATATGTGATGCAGGCAAATCTAAGATCTTGCTACAGGTGATAAGAAAATTCTTTCCTCTTGTCTCGTTTGCCTTGGTTGCCCATAAGATGTTGAGAAGTGGATGTGTTGGTTATCTTGCCCATTATTCGACGCCCGGTAAGGAGAAGATCAAAGCTGAGAGGTGCATGTTGTGAGATATGTTGATGTGTTTCAGGGGACTTGCGGGACTTCCTCACGTGCGAGGGTGGAGTTTCCATAGAATTGCTTCTGGTACTACTCGGATTTCTATGGAACCCAACACCTGATAACTCTGTGAGCTAAAGGTTGGCTTACTGGTGCGAGGAATTGTTGGATAAAGAAATTCATTCGACCAAGTAGTTCGCCTTAGGGTGCTCGGTGTTATTTGTTAAGAAGAGGGATGGAGGTTGTGTATCGATTATGGCGGTGAACAAAGTAACAATTAAGAATCGTATGCGTTGCCTAGGATTGATGATACGTTTGATCAATTGAGAAGGATATTAAGGTATTTTTAAGATTGACTTGAGGTTGAGCTACCGGCAGTTGAATTAGGAGGATGATGTATCGAAGTCGGCATTTAGAAACGAAGATACGGGCACTCTGAGTTTTGGTGATGCCGTTTTGGTTGTGAATGCCCTGCAGCGTTGCTGGACCTTATGAATGAGATTTCCTTTCTTACTTGGATAAATTTGTGGTGGTGTTCATTGACAACATTTTGATATACTACGGTAGTGAGGAGAGCATGAAGAACACTTGAGAATTATCTTTGGAGACTTTGAGGAAAAAATGGTGTATACTAAATTTTCCAAGTGTGAGATGCAGTTGGGAAAGAAGATGTAGTTTACGGGTCATCGATTTCGAGGAGGGGTATAAGTGTTGATCCCCAAAAGTTGAGATTGTGATGAATTGGAGCGACCCGCGAGTGTTACTATTGGAGATTTATCGAGACTTTTCAGTATTAAGCGCCCGCTGACCGGTTGACCCGAAGAAAGGGAGTTCCGTTTGTTTGGAGTGAGGATTGTGAGCGATGCTTCAATGAAGGTTGAAATAGACATTGACTACCCCGCGCCGGTGTTGACTCTTGCGTCGAGACGGGATGGTATGTGGAGTGTATAGTGATGCGGGGCAGCGTGGTGTTGAAGTAAATTTCGAGGACAAAATTTTTGTGGGTGGGAGGAGGCCCCGGAAATAACCCGTTCCATATAAGTAATTTTTTATGATTTTAGTTTCCGGTTGAGTGTTGGCGGTTAAAGTTAAAATTTGAATCGAATAATGATAATATGGGTTGGACGATAATATATTTTGAGAATAGGAATTTAATTTGACTCGTGTTCGAGTAGGTTGTTAAACCGAGAAGAGAAGCGAAGTGTGAACAAACGACACTTAAACTCACTTAAAGTTCCACCTACCACCACTAAGTCTCATACTTATCCTCATTTCATCAAAACACAAAAATCTATCATCTTCTTCCCTCCATAGGGCCGAACTTACCCCCTCCCATTTCCCCTTGGAATTTTTTCATTTTCTTGGCAAATGCGTGAGTCCCCAGCTGTAATCTGTTTAAATCTCGTTCATCAAAGGTATGAGTTTTAATCTTCAAATCTCTCATTTAGATTTATAGTTGACTATTTGATGGTTTGACTTTATGTTGACTCTTAGATTTTGACTTTATTATTTGATAGAAATATCTAGAGTAGTTTATAGGATTTAAGGTGACTTTAAGTGATTATTGGGGTTAGAAGTGGTGTATGTTGAGTTTGACTTTGTTGACTTTTCTTAAGTACCTTTAAACAGCATTAGGAGATTAGGGGCTTTAATATAGTTATTTTGGGAATAAATTATTGGTTTTGGATATGGATAGGTAGAGATTGGGTTGAGAAAGTTTGGGGGAAAGTTCGTATAGTTAGTGTTTGAATTGGAGTCGTGTTTAATGGTTGAGTAGTTGGCAATTGATTGTTGGATTGGTTAGAATGAGATCAAATGTTATTGTTGGGGTAATAAGGTGATGATGACCGAATATTGGGATTTTATGAAGTTGTATTAGAGAATGTAGTTATGTTGGAATTTTAGAAGTGTATACTAATCTTGGGGATAGGATTGCTAAGAGTTGTCAATTTGGGTGTGAGGCGTGGTATAACACTCGGGGTTGTATAGATGTTAGAGAGGTTATTCTGAATGTGTTATAATGTATAATTTCTTTTGAATAGGGATTGAGCTTGGGACCTAACACGAGGACTACCTAGAGTTATCATTCTTGCTTTTTTGGGCTCGGCGTACAAAATCTCACGATGGACCACCCGTATATTATGTTATATATTTTGCATGTGTTGTCATGGGACTATTTTGACATGTGTATTATGTGATTATGATTCATATTATGAAATAATTGAGATTATGATTGATATTATGTGATATTTGTGTTTCACGATTCATATCATGAGATAATTGGGATTATGATTGTGAATATGATTCATGTTATGAATTGTGGTTATACGCGTGTGTTGTGTGTACTTGTGTTGCGTATGGTTGTGTCTTTGTGTGTGTAATACGTGTGCAAGTATATTTTTGATTGCTTTTTTTGTTATTTGCGGGCGGTGGTGACCCAGGCCGGGAGGTTTGGTGTGAGTATGCATATTGTGTGTGGGTAGCCAGGTGGATTCGGGAGGTTTGGTGTGATATATGCGGTGTGTGGGCCTTTTTTTAGTGGGATCACTTGAAGGTTTCGTTATGAATCATGCGATAAATTCATGAATCTTTGCCTTGCAGGAGCAAGAGAGGCTAAGCACCACTTCCTTTGGATTCAATGAAGAAGAGCGAAGTGATTTGTGGGGATCATCTGTGATGATGTATGTGGGACAATGAATACATCTTGCAGAGGAGGTTATAACTACTTAAATTACGACTAACAGGTAATTCACGATGAATGCGGTTTTTGTGTATGCGATGAGACACAAGCAGTCTTTAAGAAATTCAAGGAGTTCCAAAATGATGCAAAACCAATTGAACAAGACAATAAAGATTCTCGATTAGATAGGGTGGAGAATATTGAGTCCGCGAGTTCAATACTCGTCTTAGAGAGTGTGGTATTATTTCTGTAACTTACTCCAGCAGAGCAGCCACAACATATTGGCGTGCGAGAGAATCGAACCCTTCTTATTATGGTTCGGTGCATGATAACTTATACGATCTACCGGTTAATTTACGGGGTTATGCACTTCCTAAGCGTGTGCTTTTACCTTAAGCAGATGTCGACAAAGTCGGCGAGAAAACTCCCATGAAGGCGTGGTTTGGAAGATTCCCAAGTTGGGTTTTCTCGAGGATTTGGGGCGTGAAGCTTATGTTAGAGATTAACAAAGGACAAGCTTGTGCCCCAAATGTCCGATAGACTTTATTTCATAGGACCAGCCGCAAAGGAAGCAGTTGGTTACTACTTACACCTAAAGCATGAAAATCTTCATTGCTAAGGCAGGTAATTTTCTTGAAAAGGAATATATGTCGAAGGACTAGAAGTAATGGTGTTCATCTTGATGAAGCTCAAGTTGATGAATTCAATGTCGATGCGTCTGGCCAGAAGCGTCGACACCATAAGTGGCACCTTCTTTCATAGAAGATCCAGTTCTTGATCCACAGGAAGTTGTGGAAGAACCAACCCTTAGGAGATCCAACATGGATGGATCACGAACAGCCTTGGTATGAACTGACTTTCATCATTGAAAGTGAGCCCCGCAATATAAAAGCGATAAATAGCAGAGATCTTTGACAAATGGCAAATAGCCATGCAATCTAGATGGATTCTATGTACCCGGAAGCGAGTGTGGTCCTTGTTGGATTTACCAAATGGGGTTCAGCCCTATCGAGATAATGGTTGCCAGAAGAAACATAATAAGATAGGCGTCGTGTTTTCAAAAGCTAGAGTTGTAGCGAAAGGTTCAAATAAGTCACGGCGTGGACTATGTGGCTTTACTCGCCGATTGGCTATCTTAAATCCGTCCGGATAATCTTAGTCATTCTTTGCGTTCATGACTATGAAATATGGCAAATGGATGTAAAGCTGCTTTCTGAAGCAAAAATTTAGGGAGGATGTGTATATGGTACAACCTCCGGGCTTTTCATGTCTAAAGGACCTAAGAAGGTATGCAAGTTGCAAAGAGTCCATTTATGGTCTAAGCGAGCATCCAGCGGTGGAATATACGTTTAGTAGATAATTAAAAGATTTTGGTTTCATCAGAGCAGAAGAAAGAATCTTGTGTATATACAAGAAGGTAAGTGGGAGTTATGTATCATTCATAGTCCTGTATGTCGATGACATACTTATCATTGGAAACTTGACATTAGGGATTCTTGAACTTCAGTCAAGGATTGGCTATGTAAATGTTTCTCAATGAAGGACTTAGGCAAAGCACAATATATACTTGGAATAAAGATCCATCGAGATCGGGCCAGAAGGCTAATTGGACTTTGTCAGGATACCTATGTGAATAAGGTACTGCAAAGGTTCAACATGAGTAATTTCAGAAGCAATCTCTCGTAGACACGGAGTTTAACTTAGCAGTACAGGTGTCGTACTACTAGTGTTGAGATGAATAAAATAAGAGATGTACCTTGCAGCACGGCTATGGTCCATCATGTATGACATGTTATGCACCGAACGTGTGTCTTATGCCTTGAGTATAACCGGTAGATACCAAGCTAATCGGGTGATGAGTTAGTAGTCCTACGGGTATGTATTTTGTTTCAACCGGTGGGCTTGATATCTTTGAGGAGTTCCAAGCAGTGCGTGCCGATTCGACCACGAATGCAGTACATCGCAACATCTGAAGCCGCTAAAGAAGAATGTTGGATTAAGTCGTGGGTGAGCTTGGTGTAGTACCTAGCATTAAGGGACCGGTTGGAGTTATTTGATCTGTGGCCAATCTTTGAGCGTGCTTCAAGCTAAGGAACCACGAGCCGTCACGAAATCAAGCACGTGCCGAGAAAGTATCACCTAATTAGAAATATTCTTAATAGAGGTGATATTAAAGTATGTAAAATAACAACGAGAGGATGTCGGCCTTGGAGCCCTTTACCAAACCACTAGAATGAGGCAAAGCATGATGAGCATCTGCGGCCATTTGGGTCTTAGGCAGATGTCGCGGTGGTGGGTTAAGTGGGAGTCGGTATGTATCTATTATGTTATGTGAATAAATATTTGAATATTATTGCTTCTTATATTCTAGTATATTTGTTTACTTAGATCTATATGTTGAAATTACATATACCATGTATATGATAGTTAAAATCACAGGTTAGTCATGTTTTCTAGAGAGGCAACATGGTGTTGATTACATTTTAAGCCTATAGGGCATGGGCCAACCTGGGAGATTCTTTTTCATCGTGCTCCCAGCCATAGCTATAACAGAACTTCAGCATATGTCAGCAATGTTTATTCACGTAACATAATAGATACATGTGACTCAACAACTGTACATTGCCTCTGTCTAAAACTGCATACTCATGCTGCCTGACGCAAGTGATTTGACAAGAGGTAGGCAATCCTCTGTTTGCTACTGTGTCACCTCTGTCAAATATTCCCAATTAGTGAATGCGATTTGGCCGATGTGCTGTGTTCAGCAGTAACCCGGTGCAACGATCACTGGGTGCCCGCAAGCGACAAACAATCAACGTTTTAGCGACTTTCGAAAATTACGTGGTCGGCTCGTGACAGCAGGCTCACAGATGCTTGCTCGCATGGCTGGCTCCCCGGATCTGGATGTGCGGTTATACTCGGTGCTGGGCTGTCGGTACGATCTCGACACATGTCAGTCCTATAGCGGCGTGTTAAATACCGGCGTAGTAGTATGACGTACTGCTCGTGGATGCAGTACTCATCGCGATGCCTTATTCCTTATGAATATCATGTTTCTTTATCTCGATGATCTTATTGAAACCGTGCTGCTAAGTCTCGTTGGCTGACCCCGCCAGTTCTGTTTCCAATGTTAAATAGGCATCAGAGCCTGGTGTCGACACTGCTTTGTATACACAGACTAACTGGATAACCAAAATGTAATTGGAGCAAATCTGCCCGGCTGCCGGATCTGGGCGTAAATGCGGCTAAGCTGCTTAGATCTTTCGTATGTGGAGATTACCTACGCATCCTCTAGCTGCTTCGGCATTGCGTAATGGAGGATGGTGTGCGTAGCCTTGTGGTCGCCAGTGCCGCCCGTGTGCTTTAACTTTGTATCGTGAACATCTTTGTGTTTCTTCTTAACATTCGGCGAACTGGCATCAACGCGCGCCTGCGTCCATCTTAGGCTACATGGCTGCCGACTGTGCTGCAACTGCGCCTTTCAATGATGGCGGCGCTGGTAACGGCGATGTTGAATACGCGGTTGCGGCTCGTGGTCAAGCGAGATATGGCAGGTATAGCCGCGGTGTCGATGCTTTCTGCGACCGGAATGCATCGACATTGAAACAAATCGGCGAGCTTCGTCGGGTAGTACTGCAATGCTGCGGTTGCGTACCGTGCTGTAATAGCGTTCCGCCTGCTGTAATGGCGACGCTCCGGCTATCGCTGTTATCTCTTAACGCTTGTGACAGCTGAAAACAACTAGTCTTCAGCTCTCGCGGCATGCGCAACCAGCTTATCTGTTCATATCAGAAAGGGCCATTCTCCTTTAACGTTCTGTGATGATATTCGTGATCCTCGGCAGGACGTCTTGTTCATGATTTTGTGCTTTCGTTGAGAACTCGCAGGCTGTAAAGAACGTTTGTGTTCATCGAGGCTAAACCGTAATCATCTAGAATATTGTCCCATCATCGTGTATGATCACGGCATGCTGCTCAGTCAGTGGTAGCACAGTCATTTTGCCGAAAGATTCACTGTTGAGCTACCATGTCAGCATGACCTCTGACTCTGCAAACAGAATGCAGCCTCATAGCTAGCAATCACGCATGAAATCATATACAGCTGTCTACCTGGCTTGCCGTCTGGCTGCTGGCATGATCGCCATTACAATCGCTGTCGACCGTGATGTGGTCGTGAAACACAAATATCACGTGATCAATCATAATCCAGTGCGATCACGCGTATAGTCGTATTTGCCATGCAAGCCTCAACGCCAGCCTGGGGATATCGTGAACTGTGCGCCTCGAGCCCAATAGCTGGTAATCACAAGATGGCTCATTCAAAGAAGTCGCTGATATAACATTCGTGGCGCAACAGCTGCTCCCGGTCGTGCCGCGGTCAATCGACGGCAGCTCTATCCCAGACAATGCTCACTCTAAAACCAGCGCATTCAGTAGCAACAAATGTGCATTTTGTCTCATTCAACAGTCAACCGTGCTGCGACGCCAATCAGCTAAGCTGCGGCAGCCGACCCGATCTACGCATCCATAACCAATATTGTTAAATGTATGATAAAGTGTCTCTGGTAAGGTGAACTGAAAATCGGCAAGGGTCAAAACCTCGACATACCTTCGGCAATCGCAGGGTCACCTTATCAGCAGATGACCTACTGTCAATGTGGAAATCTGGAAGTCCAACATAAAGTCAAACCTCGAAATCGGCAAAACAGAGGAGATTGAAGACTTCAAACCTGCCTGAGCGACCTCCCGCAGCCAGAAAATGAAAATTCAAGGAAATGAGGAGGCCTATGGAGGAGGTGATGGTACGTGTTTTGAAGTATGACGAGTGATGGAGTGGGCTGAAGATGAATTTAGTGGATTTGTTCGCAATTTAAACACTGGCCGTTTAACAACTGGTCGAACGGTAAGTATTCTCAATAGATCGACCCATATTATCATATTCAAATTACAACTGCGCCAACCGGTAACTTAAAATCATAAAAAAATTACTTATACGGAGGCGGTATTCTCCCGTATTTTCGTCTCGACACTCGACACCGGCGAATCGCGTCAGCACGCCAGCCATCTTCGACGCGAAAAATGCGATGACCTCGTGACGTCAGTTCAAACGTGGGAACGCACTACCGGCATGGTGTTGCAATGTTGAAAAGTCTGAAATCTTCAATAGTAACGCTGGGTCCCGTAATCTGGCGGTGCCTGCCCTGCTGCGAAGGCTCGGTGACCGAGCTACTGCTCCCGACGAGGCCACACTTTGAAGCATTGCGTATTCGACCCCATCGTAATCTCAGGAACCTTCATCATGCAGTATCAATGGTTCACCGCCACAAAATTTAATCAATGGCAACCGGTATGGAATCCGCCGCTGGAGGCGTCGACACGTCATAAAGTATCTTTGTTCAAATGCGACCGAGCATCAGTCAATCTTAAAAATACGGAACTCAATCCGAAGCAGTCATCTGGGCTTTTTAACGTCGTTAGCAATGATACTTTTGACCGGCTGCCTATAATCTGCGGCCTAAAATCCTGCTTGCGGCCAGGTAATCTGCTGTGTTCTGCGGTGGCGTTTTCAACTCGGCAGGTTCCATACGACAATACAGTATGGGCGAGATCTCGGCAAACACATCAACATAATCTCTCACAACATGCACCTCTCTCGGTTTGATCTTGCTGTGCCCGTAGCAACACGTCGACTGCGACATGCTATGGGCAACAAAAGCAATGAAAGGAAAGAGGTACCATCACCTGAAGAAAGATCTTAGATTTACGGGACTACACTATTCAATCTTCTTAAGATGACAATCTATCACCCATGATGTCTCCCAACCAATCGTTAAATAAAGATCAAAATCATTCATCTAAAAAGTTGATAGATACATCTCCAAACATTGATTTAAATACTTATGGATTAATTTCATTACCTCGTCAATCTTATGATTTCCTGACGGAGTTAGGAGTAGAAGTGGTATAGCAAGAACTCGGTCTGTTGAGGCGACTGAAAAGAATGTGCTCGAATCAAGCAGGCTGGTGGTGAAATCTGGCATCTTGCAGTGGTCTGTATAATCCCGGCAACGTGCCTGCAGCCTCGCTCCGCGGCTGCTTTCGCTTTGCTCGGCTGCTGTACGCCTCGGGGACTATCAACATTGCTGGCGACGTCTTTCTTCTATGCAAACCTCGAGCTGGACTACCGACGGCGCCCGTTGTTCCTGCGCTCTTTGAACTGGAGCAGTGTTGAGTGAGCAAGTATTGTGGCAATGGACTGATGTGTCGCTGGTATAGCCGCTCACTCAATCAATCACGATATGTATGTCAAGCATGACATTCATTCTGCTGCCTGGTGCAAGAAAAACAGTTAAATCTCATGAAGATTGCTTTGACAGCTCTTGTGTGAGTAAGCTGAAGCTGACCTCTTTAACTCGTGACATCATGTTAAATCATGTGATTAAAAACGGTGATTCTCGACTATGCTGTAATAAGAGGCATTTAAGGCTATGGTTAATCAATCTCTGCTTTAAATGACCACTTAAATGTTTGGTCAATGTGAATTAACTGGTTCATGTTCGCTAATGGTGGCAGCCGATAAATTTCAACTTTGTTCGACTGATTTTTACATACCATAAGCTTTTGTTTAAAACCATGTTAAAAGCTGAATACCCATCAGCATCTAAATGTGAATACCGATATTCAAGATCATTCAATATTTTCTCAATCGTATAAAGAGATCAAGCTGTTAAGGCGTTTGATGACTGAAGGCTGTATTGATGCTGCTGTTGATCAAAATGAGCCATCCGCCCGATCGTATCGTGTTTGTTCGCGGCATGTCGAAGTGTGACGACTGGATTTTGGCCTGTTAGCACAGCATTCGCAGCGTTATGCTGCTTTGTTTCAACAGGGTCGACCGGTTAACATTTGCGTGCTAAAGTCATGCGACTGAATTTGCCCTGTGGGCAAACTTATGTAACATAATAAGCAAATAGCGGTCGCGATTCAATCCATGTTACAAATGATTAACCATCTCTTCAATCTCCACCAAGCTCTGAAAATATCGAATACTCGGTGGCGGCCGCTGAATCATGCTGTTGGAGTTATCAGTAATATGTGGGTATAAGTGTATGTCGATTGGCGACAGCTGCGTACGATAAAACGCGGCAACTGGGTACGACCAGTGCGAACGCAACTTGTGTCGGCCAACGCGCCGAGTGCTACGGCATCTCGATAAGCGTGCGTACCAGTAGCCAAGGCAGCGACTGGATATTAATAAATTAAAATGAGACACAAGTATTTACATAAAAAATGAAATCGCAATGACGCACATGTGCGATAATGTGGACCGGAGACGATAAATTCAAACCAAAAGCGAATAAACAATGGACCAGACTGGTGACAATACTTAACTATCAAGCCACAACGAAATTTTACTATCTGCTCTCTTCGATTCCCCGTTTTCAGTCTAACTATACTCCCGTCTCAATTGAATATCAGCACGGAGGTCGTTATTTTGGTTATTTTAGGTTGTTTTTGTATTTTAATTTATTGTTTCGATATTAACTGATTAGCAAATCAGTTGATATGGATGATAGTTTAGACGGAATTCAGAGGTAGTTAGTGGGTTGACTGATTTTTGATTGATCATGAATGTATTATGATCTGGTATAATATGAATTGATAATGATGGAATCGACTGAGGGTAAAATGTTGTTGTGGTCGGGATTGACTTACTGGTGATAATGAACATTTGGAATGGTGTGTTGAACTTGGTTGGTAGACTAGAGTAATGCTTGGGTGAGTAATAATAACTGTTGAAGTTGAAACTGGCTGATTAATAATGTTATAGCCAGATAGGTATATTAGCGACAATGACCAAATAAACTGTGAACTCATAATCCAGCAGCTATGAGTGAAAAAATTGAGCCAGGGCCTGGGGACAGCAATGTGGATGTTTGTTCGGTGACGGCATTGGCAGTGGCAGTGGGAGCTATCGCTGGATTTGTTGGCTGTGTGGTAATGACATACTAAGCACCTTATGTGAACACAATGTGAGCAATGACAGTGTCAAATACATTATGTGCTATTCTTTTGTATTGTCTTAATGTTTGGTCATGTATTATATGTTTGGAGTGTATTGTTGATATATTCTCGAAACCCAGCTGCTCATCTCAACATGAATCTTTGCAATGAAACCAAGTATTGATATTATATGTTGGCCAATATATTGTGTTCTTTAGTGCTGAACATGTGTTCGCTGGCGATGTTGGTGTTCGCTGTTGGTGGGCCGAGGTGGCTGCGGCAGCCTGTTCATTTCGTGGTTAACCAGCAAGCATTCGCGGCCAGCCTGTTTGTTCCACCGATATTGATATGGCTGCGAGGCCGCAATGGCATGGTAGACCCATCTTACATAATGATTGCTGATTATTGCTGATGCCGCTGAATAACCCATATTCCGTATTTTAAGCCATCACTACCTGCTATCTTTGTGTGTGAGTACCATTTCCCCCACCGCTGGCATTCACGTAGTGAGGCTCATTTTAGGTGAACAACAGATCTGCCGATACACCCTGTTGACTGTCTCATTTTGACCCATTTTGAGATATTGAAACAATACTGTACGTTGAATATTTTAACGACTTGTTTGATGGTTGCTTTTGAGTTGATGACCAGTATGCGATGGTTAAGCTGCAGTAATGCAACATTTAGAACTGCGTTTTCGAGGTGGAGTTGTGCAGTGATTTCGTGTCAGCAAATCGTATGTTGACACAATACGAGGTGATGACTCAGCTCGAGGGAGGTACGACTCAACAACTGTAATGTCAGCAGGTTTCGTTTTGCTTTGAGTTATTTCGTATTAGATCTAAAGCCACTATCAAATC